>CM033279.1:11534418-11794418 GCA_019343175.1 Oedothorax gibbosus
AACGATTTTTGCTATAACGCCATTGCTAAGAACTTTGTTTTATATTCACTATATCACTCTAGTTTAAATTTTGTTTGTCACATAGTTTACGAGTGACTGAACTATTAGTTTTTATTGAAGACTAAGAAAAATAGTATAAGTGAATTATGTTTGTGCATTTTTGCTTGAGTGTTTAATGAATTCTTTATTTGTGAGTTTTTACAATAAATAATTTTGGGAAAATTTACTTAAAACGTAAAAGTTTCGTAAATCTTTTAACTATTATATGATTATGTATTTAGGAGCAAGTGTTTTATCTATTTGGAGGAGTGTAATATTTTGGAAATATTTTGAAATTTTAATATTTGAAATATAATTGAAGTAATTGAATTTTTTTTGTAGATTTTTTCTTTAAAACTGCAAGAGTAATTGTTTAAATGAATGTCTGACTTGAATATATTTCATTAAAACTAGACAAAGAAGGACTTTTAAGGGGGAATGGGCGTGGTGGACCGGGGGTCTCCAAACCAAAGTGTATCAGTGTTAATCCTATGGAGAAAAAAAATATTTTCTCTGCCACATTTCTCCGGCTGTATTGAATATTTTTACAAGCGGATTTTTTTATGTGATAAATGTAGCTGACTTACAGGTCCCGACCTTCCCACTTTTTGAAATGGGTTCGAATATTTTTTTAATTTTCAATAAATAATTTTACACACAATATTCGAAGCAATTTCCAAAAAGTGGAAAGATAAAGACCTGTAAGTTATCTACATTTATTATTTAAAACAAACCCGTTTGTAAAAATATTCCATACAGTCGGAGAAAGGTGGCAGAGAAAATAGTTTTTTCGCCATTGGATTAACACTGATGCACTTGAGTTTGGAGACCCGTGGTCCAGCGCGCCCATTCCCCCTTAAAATCAAAATAAGCATGCAATTAAATTTTTCTAAAAGTGGCTATTTTATTCGAAAATGAATGCGTTAATAGGAGTTGTTAGTGGGTTAAATTTATAACACTCCAAAACGATGTTGTATATTGATTAGCATGAGAATATTTTGCAAATTATATCATTCTTAAATTTTTATCAGCCCAAAAATATGATTAAAGGGTAATTCCATTCAAAATTATCCTTTCTGTAGTGTAAGTCACGTTTGCAAAAAGTGATTATCACTGCAACTTGAAACATTGATTAAAAAATAATGTAATGTACTTTATTTAATTTGATTTATTTTTTTAAATTTAAAAAGCTTTTAATCTTCTCTTAATTCGTAACTTACACTATAGTTGCATAGAATTAGCCTAAACTGTCTTTTGATTGGCATGAGAGTATTTTGCAAACAATGCGATCCAACACTTTGAAATGATTAAATTGTCTATTGATTGGCATGAGGGTGGTTTACACTTAATGTGGTTCTAAATATTTGAACACTCAAATTTATTATACTGTCCATTGATTGGCGTTATTATTTAGTATTTTGCATAGCGATAAACTAAAACTGTAATGGGGGTCTTTTAATTACCCTATTTTGTCTCATAATTACAACGATTTGTGGATGACAGGCATGGTTTACCTAGAGGAAAAAGTTTTGGAGGAATTCCCGGTGTTGATTGATTTGAGAATTCAAGAGTGCATGCTAACGGAGTTGAAGAGGAGTTATTTTGCGCGGCCTGCTAAGATACAGATCATGTAATTTGAGTAAGTACAATTTTGATATCTATAAAAAATCCAACGTAAATGTACATGAAAACATTCACAGAGGTTAAATATTAAAAAAAGTAATGTGACCATTTTATCGCATTTCTTCTCATAATTTTTATGTCCATTGTTTTCATGTAGTTAATCAAAAAATAAGTTTTTAATTTTATATTTTTGCAATATACTTTGTTTGACTGAAAAAGCATATATGCCAACTGTATAGCTTTAAAGTTCAATAATTTTAATACAAACTATCTAAATTCTTAAATATAAAGACAATTTTGCTTCATTTTCATTCTTGACACTTATTTAACATATGTTAAAAATTAAGTTAAATATATGTTGGCAAAATATTTTTATGGGTAAATTAAATTTGGTAGCTAATGACAATTTAACAGTAATGAATTTTTGTTGACTAATTTTAGTCAGTTTCATTTTTATATAATTTTCAAAATTTGTTTTTAAATCATATTGCATAATTTATAATATTTAAAAAAGTATGTAGTTGTTCAAAATTTATAACCAAATGTATTATTTCCAGTAGTTTTATAAAATATAAATCTTATAATAAATACTAATAATACCTCACCAACACAAGTTTATATTCTTTTTATAATACATAGTACAAAGCTTTTTTAAAAACTTAACAAACACATAATTTTACAAATATTTCCTATATTTTTTTTCTTAGTGGGAATTAAATTCAAAGTTTACCAGGCGATATTTTTTATCAAATGCCGGACCTTCGTAGTGTAGATCTAAGTAAAAATCATCTGTCAGCAGTTTCAGAAACCGCATTCGGTAGTGTGAATAATCATTTAGGAGATCTATCCTTATCAGGTAATGCTATACTTTACTATACTTTCGTTCGGTTTAATGCATGCTTCTGAAATACGCTCATTTTGCAGTTAATTTTGTATGGCTGAAGCTGTTGCTAGGTAAAGTTCTAGCGTGTGTGTGTGGAGGACAGTTCTAAAAGTGGTTGTTATTTACTTACTTGTTCAGTTATTGACACTATTTTAAATTTTCAATTAATTGTAATATCTAAAGCTCTTTTCTGTATGTCAACTATTTAGATCACAATGTGAATATATGAAAATGCACATTTGTATAATTATATTGAAAATTTCTTGCAATTTTAGGTTAGGTTACATAGGATGGATATCACTAAAAATGAAAAGCAACCGGAATTTTTTTCCGTCAGTTCTCAACGGCCCGAAAACAAGAAGATACCCGACGAAGCACCATGGTGGCACATTGATAAAGAAATGTTGCGTTTCAAACTGCATTTCTTCCTATTCACTGGAGGTAAATTAAAATTATAAATCAAATGAAAAACGATCACTCATTTTAAATTATTAAACGTTGCTTGCTATCAGAAAGATTTACTTACCCGGTTTTTCTTTAACTAAAATCATGAAAAAAATGAGAAATTTTCAGATGGACATGAACCAGGGCATATTTTAAGGAAATTTGAATGTGTGGGCAACTCTAACTTCCTCGGGGGGGGGGGGGGGGGTGTAAATGTGCAGTTGATGTTAGTTGAATAATCGTCAAAAAAGAGTTGGGTGTGAATATTGGAATTACGGAAATTATTGCTAATGGTCGTTTTGTTCGATAGGAAAAGAGTGTAAGGAACGTAAACTCTGTGACTTTTTGAACTATTTTAATTTTATTCATTATAATACAACCATTCATTTTCATTTTAATACAACCAAATTAAAATAACATTGTCTTTTTTTTAAAAAAGAGGAAATTAGGAAAATGTATGTGGGCAATTTATTTGACTGTGTGGGCAATTGCCCAGAAAAAACCCCTTAAAATATGCCCTGACATGAACCCAATTTGACTTTAGTGATTGATTTCAGTATAGTCCAACGAAAACAGATATTAGATGCGAAAAATTATTCCATTCTTGAAAATTTGATTTTAGCATTTATTTATCATGCTGTTTCAGAATTCGATGAGTCCCAAATTTGGGCGGATACATTATCATTATTTTTTGTTACAGTTTTATTCATGTACGGCGTCCTACTATTTCAAAAGAACTTTTAGTTTCAGCTTGATGTGTTTCCGCATCGTCTCAAATGGAAACTCGTTGAGTTAGTTATGCATGCATAATTATATGCTATCAGTGGCGTATATAAAAGCATTATGAAAAGTATGAATATTGAATTGTAATTGAAGGTTGATCGAAAAATCTATCGATCCTTGGCAAATGCAGCCAAAAATGTCCAAAGAATAGTACCCCATGTGGTGGGAGTGCACGCTAAATATTTTTCAAAGTCCCGACGCTGCGTACGATGTAAAAGTTGCATTGGGTGCCTAATCAGGTGTTGGCTCGTCACATGACTGTGGTTCGAAATAAAGACGCCCGTGGCCAATATCTCTCTTGCATAGCTCTAGTGCGACGATGATTCAAACTAACCCTAACCCATATAATTGGATGGGAATAGCTACCCTACGCTAAATTTTTAATTTCGCCAAAAGCCGCCAATGCCAACATTCAATTGGCCATATCATAGCTCTACCAAATTGACAGTTTCAAAAATATAAAATTTTTACGCTATACGTAGAGGGAATTAACATTTCTTAGAAGTATTCATCAGATCTAGAATGGTAATCGCCTTTACTGCCATGATACATTGTAGCAATATCTGCACTTCTTACCATTTATAAACATCAATTAAGTTAAATTAGGAAACAAAAAAATTAAAACATTTAATTTCAATAAAAATAAAATAATGATATTCAAATAAAAATCCTACAAATTAAACTCACGTGTTCTGATGTGCTTATACTTAATTTTCGTTCGCGTTGAACGTGCTGAAATTTCTTTTAAATATAAATTATAATCTTACAATGCTATTCCTATGGAGAAATCGGATCACGTTTTGCACTCCTACCCGTTCGGGTTCGAATTTCGAATAACTCATTCATTAAGAACCTTCTCCTGACAATAACAAACACAACGAAAAAAGAATTAGTGAAATCGGTCCAGCCGTTCCGGCGTGATGCCGTCACAACGAAAAAATGGGACTTTAATCTATGTATATAAAAGAAAGTCGTGTTAGTTACACTATTTATAACTCAAGAACGGCTGAACTGATTTGGTTGAAAATTGTTGGGGAGGTAGCTTAGAACCAGGAATAGGCTATAGGATACTTTTTATTAGAACCCAAACGGGTGTAGGAGTGCAAAACGTGAGCCGATTTCCACATAAGAATAGCATTGTAAGATTAGAATTAATACTTTTTTTATTTCAATTTAAAGAAATTTCAGCGCGTTCAACGTGAATTTTCTGGATTGTTTATTGAATATCAGTATTTTATTTTATTTGTTGATTTTAAATCTTTTGATTTTTTTTTATGGTGGATCAGATTTCCTCAACTAGATTTTTATTATGATTCCGAATATAATAGGGTACTTGACTAAAATTTTTTTATTGGCTTAAAAATTTCTTATGCCAAAAAATTAGACCGTTTTTTTCTTTTTTTCAAATAGCCCATAAAAAGGCAGAAAAATGAATTTTAAAATTAGGACGAAAGATCACTCCCGAAAACGCTTCCTGGCTTCCAGTGGTATCTGTGATGTCACTAGTGACTATAAACAACTTTGAACACCACATTGGTCGATTTGAAGGGCAAATTTGAAATACCCGCTTCTGTAAAAAGCCTTGCATTATCTCAATATTTATTATTTCAAGAGTAAATTAGATTAAATCAAGTTTAATCAGAAAACAAAAAAACATCACGCTGGTTTGTTTATAGTTACTAGTGACGTTGATGATGCCTAATTTTGTGCAGTTTATAAAATTTAAACATAAATTAAAAAATATCTGTGATACTTAACAGGTAAGATTGTTTAGATAGGTATATTTATAGTAATTTATTCCTAAAAGCCTATACTTTGATTCGAGTAAATTATTCTATAAGCTCTTTTAAAGGTCAGGGATTATTTTCTTGATAAAAATATTCTGTAAAAATTCGAATTAGCCTTCTGCGCCACATGCATTGATCAGATCCACGATAATATAACTATAAAAAATAATGTTTAGCTTTTTTTATTAAAACAGCTGCTATAAGTTGCCAAAAATAGCAATCTTTTTCACCGAAATAGCAATTAATCTTTGTTCCTTTCCCAACTTATTTTTCATACCACTAGATTGTCAGCCTCATATGTTCAAGTCGTTGTGGAAAAACTCGCCAACTCTTCGCGATCACGTGCTGGGGTAAAATCTTACCTCAGCACGTGACCATGAGGGGATCGCTTTAGGTTTGCTAATTCGCAGTCCATTATATTTTATGTCTCTGCATAGATCTTATTGTTAAACAAACTCGATTGTTGCCATTGTAGAGTTAGAAATTAAGAAATTTATAAATGGTAATAAAAAAAAAAATATTTTATATATATATGTACATAATATATATATTATAATTATATATATATATAATTTATAATTATATAATTAAATTATATATATATTATATTTTAATATATATATATATATAATATATATATATATAATATATATATAATAATATATATAATATTTTTTACGATTGATTACGAAGTAATATGATTACAGAGAGCATATTTTCAGACATGTCTATTTTTTCGAAACTTAATATGACTTCTTTTTATTTTAGGCCTGGGAACCGCTTGTCCGTACATTACAGTATTTGCTAGAGACAGTATAGGCCTTTCTGCCTCATCAGTGGCCTATATATTGACTGTGGTACAATTTCTGTTCATTTTTAGTAAACCTCTATTCGGTTTTTTGACTGATTACTTCAAAAAACTTAAAGCTACTATTATTATTCTAACTGTGGTTTCCGCTATTTTGCTATTTTCCCTTTTAACTATTTCGAGAATAAGTAACTTTAAATCAGAAGGAAGTACGGTGGAATCAGAATTTGGTACATTCAAAGCAACAAATATGTCTAGTGGAAAGGAAGTGTGCAATCAAATTAAAATCAATAAAACCTCAGAAAGTGAGTACCATACGAACTTATTCTGCTCATTTGAGTCCCTCAAACAGAAAGAAATCTCTGTAGAATGCTATAAAGTTACCGTCACAAAACCAAATAGGACTGTTGTAGAAACAAAAGCTTCAACTTATAATGGATATAATTTGACCGATTTAGGAAACGAACACGATTTGGATATCCTGTGTTCTCTGTGCTGCAATGGAACAGAAGATTGTTACTTCATTTCTTGCTTCAAGAGTTTAAAATATAATGAAGGAACAAAGCAAGGGTTTAGTCAGTTTAAGACTTACCAATTTTGGTGGTTTGGTGTTACACTTACATTTGCATATGCGTTGAAAAATTCACTTTTTACCCTTTCTGACACAGCTTGCTTGGAAACTGTAGCCAAAACTAGAGCCAAGTTTGGGCGACAACGATTGTATGGTGCTGTGGGATGGGGTGCAATGGCTCCTATAGGAGGACTGCTGTACGACTACACTGATGACTACTTACTTAGCTGGATTATCATGGGACTAATGCTCGCTCTGTCTTTATGGAACCTGTGGAAGATGGATTTGGTGCAGCCACAGTTCTCTCAAAACATCTTGAAGGATGTTGGCAAGCTACTTCGCAATGCCGAGTTTCTCGCATTCGAGCTTGGTGTCTTACTCAATGGCATGGGATACGGAATCATCTTGTTCTACCAAGTTTGGTTTCTGACCAACTTAGGTGCTAGTCGCTTGTTATGTGGACTGGTACACACTGTTCAATGCTTCCTTGGCGAGATACCATTCATGTTTTACTCTGATTGGTTCATCAAGAAATTAGGACACTCCAATATATTGAGCTTTTCATTGGCGACTTACTGCATCAGGTTATTCTTTTACAGCTACCTACAAGACCCTTGGTTGACTCTACCCATGGAAGTTGTTCATGGGATTACGTATGGTTTGTTCTACGCGACTGTCGCTTCCTATGCAAAGTTGAGTGCAAAACTAGGAACAGAAGCCACAACCCAGTCTATACTCTTCAGTACGCATGATGGTTTAGGTAAATAAAAACTTGTTCATCAATACTTTTAAGTTAATGATATGGAAAAGTATCACGGAGCGCATAAGTTGTCTGTTACTGTAAATTAAATCTGCTGTTAACAAGCCTTTGTTTCAAGAAGGCGAAGGGACTCTCAATGCTATACTAGTTTTTCGATTTCATTTCCAAAAATGAAGTTTTCTTGTATTTTTATTAAGGACATTAGAGAGCAAAGGGTTATTATTTATTATTTTTATTATTATAGGCTGTGGTCTTGGGTGCGTTCTTGCTGGGTTGGAGTTGCATAGTATAGGTGGCCATCAGACATTCTTCTATGCAAGCATTTTATCTGGATGTGGAATGTTCGTCAATCTATTTCTTACCTTGTTGAATTCTAGACGAAAGAAGTCTGTAAATGTGACCACATCAAAATAGGTTTATCAAGCTTAAGGAGAGGATTTACATGTTTTAATATTCCCTTGTACAATAAGGCCCGATTTACATGCAACAGTTCCGGTAATGTTAGCCGTACTTAATGTTATACCTGTAGTTTTCAATTAAGTAGTGTTGTTGTTGCTAATCCTTAGTGAGCTCCAAAAGGTTGTTGACAGTTAAAAAGTCAATCACAGTCAAAGGGTCAGATGCTATGTCTTTCTTATCGAGTCCAAGACACTTGCAGGATGTGCTCGGGGGACGCCTGAGCAGCAGTGCACTTTTTACAGGTTTGGTAGGTCTCCGATTCATCCACAAAGGAAAGCACTTTATATGTCCGCTTTCAAAGTAATTAAGTAGTGAGAATGTTAAATGTCCCTGTTGCAGTGGCAATGCAAGACAGAAAATTTTTCTGCACTTCAAATTCGTTCACCATTGCCAATACTTTATTGAAAACCGCAGGTAAAACCGTGAGTAAAGATTCCAGGCCACTGCCTTACCATCTACCTTCACCAAATGTGGTGAACGTTAACCGGAAGCGTAGCGTGTGAAATGAGCCTAAGTGTTTATTTCTAAAAAATAATGGCAGTAATTTACTGGCTAAGAAGATTCCTGAAAAAATCAATTTAAGTAACTATGCATGTTTTTTAAGAAATAAAAAAACTATACCTTATTGTATTTCTTGTTATTTAAAAAATTTTATTGCAACATTATCAGCTAAAAAAAATTTTTCTTAAAAATTTATAAACATCTATATATATAAAAGAAAGTCGTGTTAGTTACACTATTTATAACTCAAGAACGGCTGAACTGATTTAGCTGAAAATTGGTGGGGTGGTACTTAGAACCAGGAATAGACTATAGGATACTTTTTATTCGAACCCAAACGGGTGAAGAAGTGCAAAACGTAAGCTAATTTCCCCATAGGAATAGCATTGTAAGATTAATACTTTTTAATTCAATTTAAAGAAATTTCAGCGTGAACGAAAATTAAGAAAAGAAAAAAAATGCACGTGGGTTTAATTTTCTGGATTGTTATTTGAATATCAGCATTTTATTAGTTGATTTTAAATCTTTTGATTTTTTTTTATGGTGGATCAGATTTCCTCAACTAGATTTTAATTATGTATCCGAATTTAATTTAATTGATGTTTACAAATGGTAAGAAATGAAGATATGGAGGAATATAGGTTAACCTAAAGAATCGTGGCCGGATTTGGCGAATTTTCAAAAATGTTGCCAAGTCGAAATACAAACCCCGGCATTTGCCGAGATGGTTGCCATTTCGAAATGGCCCGACTTAAAACAACGGAAAAATTCATTAAATTGCAGACCAGATTTATATAAAAAAAGTGGAACTTTAAAATGCCGAAGAATTAATTAAAAAAAAGTATATAATTATTTAAAATCATTATAAGCATATAATATTTAAAATAATAGTATAAGAAAACTTCAGAATAAATTTAATGCGTTTAAGATTTAAATAGATTGTCAATGCAATTGCTAATTTAGCCAAAGGTTGCCATAATACCAATTCCGCGGGGTTACCAGATTTAGTTTAAAATAGCCGGCCACGATTCTTTAGTTTAAACGGAATACATTCGGCATAAATAAAGAATTTGTACTTTATAAAACTTTCCCAACCATACAAGAAGATGAATGTCTGTTTTGTTTTCTGATGTTAAGATGGCGAAATGGTCGATAGACTTTTGGCATTGGCGGCTTTTGGCGAAGTTGAAAATTTAACTTAGGGTAGCTATTCCCATCCAGTTGTATGGGTTAGGGTTAGTTTGAATTATCGTCGCATTGAAGTTACACACAAGTGCTATTGAAAACGGGAGTCGTAATGTAGAACCACAGTCAAGTTACGCGCCGACACGTGAGTAGGTCCCCAATGCAACTTTTAAGGGCGACATCGTACGCAGCGTTGGGAATTTGGAGGATATTTAAAGTGCTCTTCCTCTACACAAGGTATTATTCGTCGGACATTTTTTGGCTGCACGAGCCGTTTATAGGTCGGCAGTTATTTTGGCGATGCCCGGACCTGAACCTGGGACCTACTGCATGCAAGTCGAGCCCCAACCCCATCGAGTTGTATGAAATATGAAGTGGAATGTTTACACATTTGGGCAGTTTCGTTTTTCACTAATCGTAAAATAGAAACTGGCCATTATATCATATAGATATAGCTATTCTGGCAATTTGAACAGGGGCCTATGGGAAAGTTCTCAAACTCCTGGAAGGGCCTGGGATAAAATCAACCCCTAATATCAGAATGGGAGGAGATTATAATATCCTGATGGAGTGGACCACAGTGGAGGGATCAATTGATATAAAATAACGGTTTACATAAAAAAAAAACCCTACTAATTAGGGTTATTAAGGGTACGCCAGTGCAACGCCGGGTTTATAAAGCTCCCGTTTTCAATAGCCCTCATAAGTCATGTGTAGCTTTAATGCGTAGCTTTAATGCGACGATAATTCAAACTAACCCTAACCTATAAAACTGGATGGGAATAGCTACCCTACGTTAAATTTTCAACTTCGCCAAAAGCCGCCAATGCCAAAATTCAATCGGCCATTACGCATCTCAACATCAGAAAACAAAACAGACATTCATCCTCTTGTATGGTTGGAAAAGTTTTATAAAGAACAAATTCTTTATTTAGGCCGAATATATTCCGGTTAACCTAAAGAATCGTGGCCGGCAAATTTACGCCAAATCTGGTAACCCCGATGGCAACCTTTGGCGAAATTAGCAATTGCATTGACAATTTCTAAATGTTAATCTATTTAAATCTTAAACGCATATAATTTATTCTGAAGTTTTCTTATACTAATATTTTATACATTAGATGCTTAATGATTTTAAATAATTATTTACTTTTTTTAAATCAATTCTTCGGCATTTTAAAGTTCCACTTTTTTATTATAAATCTGGTTTGCAATTTAATGAATTTTTCTGTTGCTTTAAGTCGGCCATTTTGAAATTAGGTGGTGTTTTTGGTCATTTCGAGATGGCAACCATCTCGGCAAGTGCCGGGGTTTGTTATCATTTCTACTTGGCGACATTTTTGAAAATTCGCCAAATCCGGCCCCGATTCTATAGGTTAACCTATATTAATCCATATCTTCATTTCTTACCATTTGCAAACATCAATTAAATTAAATTCGGAAACATAATTAAAATCTAGTTGAGGAAATCTGAACCACCATAAAAAAAATCAAAATATTAAAATCAACAAATAAAATACTGATATTCAAATAACAATCCAGAAAATTAAACCCATGTGCTCTTTTTTTAAAAAATTTTGTTCACACTGAACGCGCTGAAATATCTTTAAATTGAATTAAAAAGTATAAATTCTAATCTTACTAGAAGTACTACTATTAGTTAGTTAGAAGTTACTACTATTCCAATGGGGAAATCGGCTCACATTTTGCACTCCTACACCCGTTTGGGTTCGAATGAAAAGTATCCTATTAGGGCGAGAGCCCAGGGCCATCAGACCTAAGTCATTTTTTTAAGGATGAAATGTATCGGATTAGGTTCGGTTTTCATTTACTTTTAGTATATGCATACCCGCTAGAGTGAACCGACGGCCAATTTACCGGTATCGGGTGCAAAAAGTAGGTAAATTATAAGTTAACTTAAGTCATTTTCTAAAGGCTGATTTTTACGTATATTTTAGAAAATAATGTTAAAAAGTTAATAATAAATTTCCCAGACACTTTCCGTCGGCCGAAACTTTTCCCAAGCGCTTTAAACGTCTTTATCAAGTTCAGACTTTGTCCCACGCATATGGCGGCGTGAGATGGCGCTACAATCGTCCTCGGACGATAAGAAGGGGAAGTTAAGAAAAAAAGAACATGTGTGTATTGGAGATGTGGTTGGTTGGTCGATTGACATATATATATATTCCGGTTTGTGTGCTTGATCACTGGAGATGTGAAAATGTTGTAAGCTAAAGACAGCTATTGTTACTTGTTTACTAATTTATTTTCTAATTAAACAAAAATTTAATTAAATCGAAACGATATTCTTAAAGTATTAAAGTATCCACTAGTTTTAAAAATTATTACTTTTCACACTTGTTGCATAAATAACTATTGCTTAATTCATTTTATTTGTGGAGGTCTGAATAAAAGTTTGTAAAACTTTTTTAACATTATGGGCGTTCAACTTTGAATGCGTATATCTCAACAAATAATGCAAAGTAATTAATTTTTTTTTGGACATTGGGTATTTGAAGATGATAAATATTTTTATATAAAAAATTGGGTGTTGCTATTGGAATTTTCAAAGTTGGTACTGATTTCAATATGTAGACGACCACTTATACAATTTTTAATGCCGATAATCAATTCCTTGCCCTTTTTCCTGAAAATTGACACCTTTCACAAAATCTCTTGATCAATAGTAGCCGAGAAACGAGGGGTGAATCGTTTTTTCCCCCAGCTGTACTCCTTATAGAAACGTTTTCGTAAATTTAGTCGTAGACTATGAAGATAGCGTACGCGTTTCAGTAAATGCTGAGAGTCGATTAAATCCGAATCAATAGTTTCCCGTTTCGTTAGATCTTGAATGAAGTGAGCAGGCGTAAGTGGCATCAACTCACCGGGATCATTCGACAGATACGTAAGAGGTCGCACATTTACAACTGCCTCACAGTCGCAGAGTAACGTTAACATTTCTTCATAGGTGACACAGGCTCTGCCTAAACACTTTCGGCGGAGCTCTTTCACGCTACGGATCATTTGCTCCCAAAACCCACCATACCAGCGGGCTGAGGGTGGGCTAAACATCCACTTAATTTTCATCAGCGAGCATTCTGATTGTATGAACCCAATCCAAAGATTTCAAAGCATTCGCTGCCCCTACAAAATTCGTTCCGTTGTCTGTATACAGGGTGGAACAGCGTCCTCTCCTTGCCCAAAATTGTCGTAACGCCTGCATGAAGGCTTCTGTGGAGAGAGAGAGCAAACCAACTCCGCCCGATAGACAGCACATGTGAAGAGTACAATCCAAGCTTTGCTTCCTCCTCCCAGGGAAAGGGGACCTGCGAGATCATCTCCCGTTACTTGGAACGTGGCAACTCGATTTATTCTATCCGGAGGTAATGGAGAAGGATCCTGGTTCACGTTCTTGGAGGTCAGCCTCTTACAGGGCACACATTTCCGCAGAATTTCCCTTACTACCTTCCTTCCTTTGGGAATCCAAATCTCTCCCTCAATTTCGCTAGCGTTGTCAGGACTCCGGCATGCATCAAAGATCTATGAGTGTACGTAATCAGTGTTCTCAGAAGTGGGTAGTCAGGTAGAACTATGGGTCGAGTGAAATTTTCCGGATCTTGACCGAGGATAAGTCGAGTCTTAACTTTCGAAATTCCATTTTCTTTGACAAATTGCATCGTGTTTTCATACTTCTCGCGTATCTCAGAGGGCCACTTTGACTGCATGATTCTGATCAAAGTATTCTCTGCCTTTCCAATTTCTTCCGCTGAAATCCCTCCTGACAATTTAGGAACGTTTTTCTTAATGTTGTTGCAGAATCTTAACACATAGGCAGTCATTCGAAGAATTCTTGTGTAGTTTTAGAAATACAAGAATCTATCTCCAAACTTCTCGTCGCCTTGAGTGGCTAAATTTGCTACCACTGTCTTACCACGTTCTAGGAAGGCTTCATACGGCACAGACATCTCAGATCTCGGCCAAGATTGTTCCTTTCCAGCCAACCACTCTGGCCCCTTCTACCATCTTTGCCTAGAAAGGACGAGCCAAGTGCACGAACGAGATGGTACATCTGCAGGATTAAGCTCACCCGATATATGTCTCCAATTACTAGCATCCGTTAGCTATCTAATTTCTTAAACCCACAAAGCCCACAAAGGTATTCCACAGTTCCTTCTTCTGTATCCAGGCCAACACGACCATGGAATCCGTCCAGAAGTAGGTTTTCAGGGGCAAACCTAACGCTTCTATTGTAGACTTGTACAGCCTAGCTGCTATTATTACTCCTAACAACTCCATTCTCGGAATAATAGGCTTATTCTTTGGAGCAATTCTAGATTTGGCAGACTCCAAACTATAAAAACCTTCCCCTATTCTTCACGTCTTAGAAATGCACAACAGGCATATGCCGCCGCTGAGGCATCAGAGAAAATATGTAAAGTCGCGTCTTCTATTACTCCATAGAACATTCTTCGGGGAATAGAACACTTCTCTATCATAGCAATGTGCTTGTCCAGCCATTGAATTTCTCCTGGAGATCTTCCGGGAGCGGTTCATCCCATCCTAGGTTCCTTCGCCAGGCTTCTTGGAGCACTAACTTGGGAAGTAGCAAGGCTGAACAGGAGAACCCTATGGGATCATATACGCAGTTCAAAGTAGACAGCAGCGTTCGTTTGGTGATTTCTTCATCAGATTTCACTATAACTTTTCGTTCAGCACATGATAACTCGTCAGCAATGCTCCAACGTAGACCTAATGCAGATTGACTTTGCTCTACAGGTGTTGAGGTCCAGCAGCGTAAATCAAAGCAGCCTGCCTCCATTATTTCTCTTGCTTGTTTCTTGAGAAGCTCAAATTCTTCAGCATTCCTAACACTCGTAACAAGGTTATCGACGTAAAACCCTTTTTTCAGCTTAGCAAGGGTAAAGGCAAAGTACTCCCTCTGGAACTCCTCTAAGCTTAAATGGTGTGAAATGGTTGCATTCAGCAAGAAGGGTGAAGAGGTCAGACCAAAAACTACACGACAATGCCTATATTCAACAACTTCAGAGCATGTCACATCTTTCCACCACAAAAAACGCAACACATTCCTATCTTCTGGTTGTACACTGATCTGCAAAAAATCCTGCTTAATATCTGCTGTCAGTCCCTTGTCATCTATTCGAAATCTGTTGAGCAGTAGAGGTATTTGTTCTGTAAGACTCAGTTCAGTGCTTAAGCAGTCATTAAAAGAGGCGCATCTAGCTGTCTTGAAGGAGGCGTCGAAAACTGGACTATCTTAGTAGTCGCACTCGATAACTTAACCACTGGTCTGTGAGGCAAATAGTATGTCCCAGTAAGTTCTTCCGAAGGCTTCAGCTCTTCTATAATTCCGTCTCTCTTCCATTGTAGAAAGACAACATGGTAGGGCAACAAAATATCTTGACGTACTAAGCGCTTAGTGACAGCTTTCAATCGTGACTCCGCAATTTCACGATTACTAGAAAGGGATGGGTGACCTGTTAACCAAGGCAGTGAGACTTCATAACGTTGCTCCTTGTTAATTTTGACAGTTTCTTGAAAATGAAGCAAAGTTTCTTCATTCAGAACTTCCTTCGCCTTGTCTTCTATGGGGTCAATAATCCCCAAAGTATCAAGGTCCCACAGCTTCTGAATGTGAAGATTTTCAAAACAAAGCGTCACCATACTGAAGACCACTTTCTTCTCGCCAAGTCCAAGCACAGTCCATCCAAATAGTTTCTATAGCAGAAATACCTGAGCTGAGAAGTTCTTCTCTTCTTGTTAAAATGCTTCCAATTACATCAGCTCCTAGAAGCACTCTTATTGGTGGAGTCTCAACTCCGACATCATTTAACTCTACTCCTCGTGAATCCAGCTCCTTGAGTATAGCTCCATCACGTATTCTAGGTATCGACGAGCAAATATTGGTCTGATCAAGAAGAGTTAAAGACGTTGAGTAATTGTTGCTTAAGCCTTTCACTGTTATCTTGTAACTTCTGTGCTCCGTAACAGGAGACAGTCCTCCACCGAACAGACCCTGCGTAAATACCTCTATCCCTGTCGGATGAAGGTTCAACTCCTGAACTAGACTCTTTTCCAAATATGATCTCTGGGAACCATCATCCAGCAGTGCTCTAACACAAACCTCTCTATCTCCGCTTCGTAGTTTTAGCATGATGGTTTTAAGATATATCTCCCTCTCACAAGGAAGATTTGTAAGCAATACCTTCTGCTCTACTGTTCCTTTGTCCTTACATTGAAGACTGGATTCCTTTCGTAAATCAGGGCAGAGTAAGGCGTAGTGTCTTCGTTTACAAAGGAGACATCTTACCTTACTGTGACATTTCCTTGCCATGTGACCCGACTTGAAACAGACTAGGCAGCACCCTTTGCGCATTACCTGCGATTTCCTCTCTTCATAACTCAAGTCTGCTATTTTCTGGCAGTCATGACTCTGATGTGGGCGATCACAGAAAATGCAATTCTTCCTTTCTTCGGAGCTGTTGACGGTGAGTGCAGCAACAGTAGGTTCGTCTATATGAATTGATTTTCGACCGTTTCGTGCCGTGCAACTCTCCTTTTCTTTTCCAAATCCTTCACGAGCCAAACTTATCATATCTTCCGATTCAACCTCATGACGCAAAAAAGCCATAAGCCGTTCAAGGAATCTTTGACTTGTCAAGTCTACAGAATTTTCTGAAATTCTACTACGTTCCCAGGCTCTCAAAACATTTTTAGGTAGACATGATTCGACAAGGGGCTCCAGAAAGTCAGCAAACTTTTCTTTGGTACGTCCCAAGCTCTCCAGGGCTCTTAGCTTAGTCTCCAGCATGTCGTACAGGGATGCTAGATCCGGGGAATTCTTTCCAGGTTTAGCATTCTTCATGACAAGGGAAAGAAGATCTCTGACGTATATTTGCACTAGGAGATCTTCACGTCCAAATCTTAATTTCATCTGCTGAATAGCCTATGGATAATTCTCTGCTGTTAGTGGGAAACTGGAAATTATTCGTGAAGCTTTCTAGCCAGGTACTATATATTGGTACAAATATTGGAACTTGTCAATTTCGGATAGCTTGTCTGATTCATGAATCTTTGAAAAAATACTCCAGAACGTAAGATAATCCTTTGGGTCACCTGAAAATGCCTTTAGCTCGACCTTTGGTAGTCTAACCTTTGACGTATTTCCTTCTAAAGAGGCTCTGGCGCAAGATTTTACATCTTTATTAAGGAAAACTTCGACTCTGGAATCGAGATATAAATAATTGTCTCTGTACACCTCTGCTGCATGAAAATCAGTTTCGTATTCGCCAATCGTCGACGGATCTTCTAAAAGTAGTGACGAGATCTCATTTTGCACTTCATCTAAACGATAGAACTTATCCTTAAATTGCGATTTCAATGCATACAGCTCTTCCAAAACATCTTTGTCGCCAATCGAACACAAACACTGTTTTAACTTATTTTCACAGGTCGTAAAAGAAGTTCGTAAGGACTTACGCTTTGCTTTCAACGCATCCATTTCCTTCAAAAGTCCTTTGTTGCGGACGCCAGATATTGCGGAGTTTCACCCAATTCTTAAACTGTGATGGTGTTTTACTTGTGAACAGCACTGACAACTGAGACGTTAAATAGATCACGACTACTTCTTTAATGGCGGCCAAAAGAATACAAGTTGGTTGGTTGGTTGGTTGGTAGACATATATATTCAGGTTTGTGTGCTTGGTCAGCGACCCGCTTATAAACCATCGTCAAGTAAGACAGACGCAACAGACAACACACACACATAAGTGGATCCATCTAATTTTTAGAGACAGAGGCCAACTAGAGGATCCCCAGAATTGGCTTGTCACCCCCAGAGGTATTGATTTGGTATGGGAACTTAGAGGACTTTCGGACCCAACAGATTTAACGAGCACGTACTCCGCATATACTCGGTAGGTCTTCAGTGGTACCGGGACGAATACAAGTTATCTGACACACACAAAGCGTTGCTATGACACCGGCTTCACAACACAACGACTGTTGCCACTCGCATCATAATTATTGATACACAACATTAGGAGTGAAATATTGGCAATTGAAGTGGAACTTGAGGAGCGGAAAATAATTTATAAAGAAAAACAAGTAGGTTTGTAACAGAATCTGTCACTTAACCCGTTACTTAACGTTATTAACGTAGTGTGGAAGCTAAAAACTGGATTTTTTTAGATAATCGCAATGAATTTTAGCACCTCAAAGACTACATATTGGAGACAGTAAAATTTGCCATACAAATTGCGGCCCCAAAAAATTCGCCACTCTAGGCTACAGCCTACTTAGCCTATTTAGAAATCCGTCCCTGACCATGAAATACACTTGCACTGAGTGGCATAATACGTAGACACTGTTAAACAAAAATCTGTTATATTACAGAAAATTTCTGGCAGTTAAATTGCCAGAAAATATCTAATGCGCTACTTTCAAATTATGTTGACAGAATTTTCCCGTAGCCAAGCAATACAGAAAATATACGTGTCTAACAGATATTTTATGTATTGCTGGGTACGTTAAAAAAAGGAAAATATCAAAACCTTATTTAACAAATTAAGAGTGTATTTGAATTGCATGAGAATAAGTATTCTAAATTTTTGGGTCTAGAAATTGAAAAGCATGAAAATGGTATTAGTATTTCACAATCTAAGTATGTTGAATCATTGTTAATTAAGCATAATATGGAAAATTGCAAAACTGTGAAAACACCAATTGTAAGGCGTGAAGATAAAAGTTTTCCACTAAGTGATGATTTAATTGATCAAACTGTTTATCAAGAGTTAATTGGTAAACTTTTGTATTTGAAAACAGGACACGCCCTGATATATCATGTAATAACAACCTATTCGTCACAATTCAATCAAAGACCAGAAAAGAGACATCTAAATCTAGCAAAAAGGGTCTTAAGATATTTTAGTAAAATAAAACATGTTGGTATACAAAAGGTCGGGTAGTTCTGATTTTTGAATATGTTTTAAATATAAGAGGTTTAATTAAGAGTGCTTTTTTATGTTTGTGTTCAATTTTTAAGATCAAGAAAAACCTTGCCACCGCGCGCGCCTTAAATGGAAAATTTGGATATCGCGCTCCAACGTTTAGTAAACCTGTTGTAAAAAAGGGGGTTACTTTACAGGGGTCGGGTAGTTTTAAATTTTTGATATGTTTTATGTATTGGAAGTATAATTAAGAATCCAAGTTTTTGACCATATGGAGCGCCGCCGTAGGCTGCTTCACAGCAGAAAAAAAACGAAATTTTCTTAATTATACTTAGTTTTCCCGATTTACTCTAGGTAAGGTTTGTTTTACAAAAATGCAATGGGAACAACAATTAAGGAGAGGTAAATATGCTACAATTCGGGAATGCTGGTGTTGTTAGGTCTAATAGTTTTTGAGATACAGTCCCTCAAAGCTTGTGTAAATTGCGAAAAATTTGCCATTTTCAAAATTTAGCAGTTTTTACCTATATGTTTTATTTAATAGCAATTTTATTACAGTTAAATTTATTTGTTTGTTGGGTAAATTGAGAAAAAATCGTCATTTTCTCCACTTTGGTGGTTTATTTCCCTATGTGTAAATTCCTTGGATGTTATATCGTTCTCTTCATTTTCAGTGGTGTCAAGTATAATAATATCCGGCACGTTTTCGCAAGCTTCTCCCATGTCACAGCTGCACAGGTAAAAACATAAAAGACCTGCTTTTCGACACCCGCAAGTATTCTTGCAACCTTTTTTACAGTTGCAAGATATCATTTTAAGGAGGTATTCAGGAGCTGCATCCCTTTCCATTTTGCGAGGGGAGGGATAACATCGCATGCGTTCCCAACTCCATTCGAGAGGATTTTTTTCATGCCCCAACCAGTTCTGTACCTGAAAATACGATCGCAAGGCATGAAACCGTGCTGCGTCTTTTGTTGGAGGCAAGCGTTCAAGACTGGACCTCGTAGCTGATTTTGTAAAAAGTTGGTAGAGCAAGTCATTGAAATCGCATGTAGAGTTTTTGGAATTACCTCCAAATAAATGAATCAGGAAAATTTCGCCTGAATTAGCCGTTTGTATTTAAATGAAGATGTAGCGTATATAATATAAGGTATTCCGCTTCTTCCACATTTCCGGAAGTACAAGTTCTGCATCATTGGAGCTAATCCCGTTAGAATGACTAATAGGCCATTACCTATTAGAATGACTAATAGGTAATGTCCTCACCAACTAAAAAGATGTTGTCATACTCAGATGCAAGTGAAACAGCAGTTTCCACAATTAGTACGTCTGCATCCTCAAATGCCTGTTTCACTATTACATTTGTTTCTTGCAGAACCTTTTTCAAGAGTTCAATGAAACGCACTCTGTTGCTTTCATTTGATGAAAAAAATCACGTGAAACTTCTGGACATGTGGATTCATTGAAAATGATCTTATGTGATGAATGTGCGGATTTTCGGCGAATGCGTTCATCACTTTTGGTACTTCTTTCTGTCACATCAGAAGGGTATCCATCAAACACTACAGCAAAGTTTGCGCCATAATGTGCCTGTAAGTATGTTAGATAGCTTTTAGTTATATACCAAGAAACTAATGTTCCGTTTTCAAACAACTTTGTGAAGTAAGTGGCCAACATCTACCACTACGAAATTTTTTCTTCCTTGAATAAAATAATCGTTGGTTGGCGTAAATGCTGAAAATAAAGATGATTTAGTTCCCTTTCGCATTCCATCTTCACGAAACAGTGACAAAGGAATGTGAAAATCCAAATGTGAAAATCATTTTCAGATCTTCATCTAACTGTTTGGTTACACAAATTCTGTGGAAGAGGGTAAGTGGGTTTAAAGTTATTTTTTTGCCCAATTTTGCATGGAATTAACCCCAAAATGGAAAAAAAATTCAAAATGTTCTTAATTTCCCAAAATTTTTAAAAGATGTATCACCAAAACTATTACTGTTAGAAAAACCAACTTACATTAAAATTGTAGCATATTATTCCCTCTTTAAATGTTGTATTCATTACTTTGTTGTAAAACCAACCCTTCAGTGAATAAATTTGAAAAAACTCAAAAAGTCCGACGTTTGACCTTGGAGCGCAGCCTGCTAGGGCGCCTCAAGGTCAAAATCTTGGCTTCTTAATTAAATCTTCTATACATAAACATATCCAAAAATCAAAACTACTTGACCCTTGTAAGGTAACCCCTTTTTACGACAGATTCATTTACTGAACATTGAGGCGCGGTATCCAAATTTTCCATTTGGGGCGCGCGCGGTGGCAAGGCTTTTCTTGATCTTAAAAATAGAGCACAAACATAAAAAAGCATCCGAAACCTTAAATTACCCTTTTGGTAACGTGTAAAAATTAATTACACTGTAATAACCTAGCTATTAAATAAATCCTTTGGAGAGGAAAATTGCTAAATTTTGAAAATGACAAATTTTTCGCAATTTACACTAACTTTGAGGAACTGTATCTCAGGAACTATTATGCTTAAAAACACCAGTATGCACTCAAATTGTAGCATATTTATCCTTCTTTAATTGTTGTATTCATTACTCTGTTGTAAAACTATCCTTTCAGGGAGTAAATCTGCAAAAACTAAAAAAGTCCTACGTTTGACCTTGGGGCGCTGCCAGCGGCGGCGCCCCAAGGTCACAACTTGGATTCTTAATAAACCTCCTATATTTAAAACATATCCAAAATCAGAACTACCCGACTTTGTAAGGGAACCCCCCCCCCCCCTTTTCACGACATATTACTGAATTATAGTTGTTCGCAATTCATTTTTATTTTCTTAAGCTGCGAAAATGACCGCTTTCCACTACAATTGGTCCACTACAATGGCTACTGGGCCATTAGGCAAAGGAATATTCTTGTAGCAATTTCTACGTTTGGAAAAGTTTCTTCCAATTTATCTGATTTTATAAGGTTATGTAAGGTTGAGATATTTAAATCCGCTGATTGCTTTGCTATGTTTTTTAAACATTGGCTTAAATGAAAACATTCTGTTTTGAGCTCATCTGCATTAATGTCTTCACGATAAAACTCTGGAAATTCTTTGTATTTTTTGGTCAACTCACCAGATTCGATTGTTGTTAACTGACAAAGAAAACTAAATCGACTATCAATTTATTGGTATGCTGCCGGACGTTTTTTTAAATGTGTATTTAATGTGTCAATTATGGGAATGAAAGTATCTACACGAAACTTTTCCTTGCCTCTTAACTGTGCAGTCTCTGATGATCCTTCAAAAAAAGTGATGCGTGTGGTGCGAAATCTTTTTCTTTCAAATGTATCTTTGTAGTCAGCATATGGATTTTTATCTTTAGCAGCCGTTTCGTACTGATCGAAATTATTGCGTGCGATATTGACATAACTGATCAGAGATTCGTAAAGTTTCGTTACAACGTCCATAGTCAAAGTGGTATTCTGTAAACTTAGACTTGTTTTATTCATAACTCCCAAAAGATCATTCCATATTTCCGTTGGAAGAGTAGTCCCAAATTTTCCCATTTTTTTTGCTAGGCTTTGGGCTTCCATTCTAGTGTCTCCTGGTTGATTGATGTCTCTTGCAATTGAAGACATTGCTTCAGAAATATTTAAATTACTATTTTGCAAAGCTTAATAGCATTGACGTGTGCAGACCAGTGTTCCTTTGATAACAATGTCGAACATTTATGTTAGGCCTTGTTTAGACGGTGCAGCTCGACTTTGGAATCGGAGTGATTGCGTGAGTGATCGCTAGATGACATACTTAGTAAATTAGGTAGGATGCGTTCGGAAATATTAATTAGTACAGTAGGAATAGGCGCAGTCATCGATATAATGGCGTAGTATATGCCTTGTAAATATCTTCTGATAAGCTTACTGATTTGTCAAAAAAGTGTACTGTGCCCGACAAAAATGTTTTGAGAATAAATGTGTGAGAGAAATTGTCGGTCCTTCGGGGGCCCCTGAGAATGGGGCCCTGGGCACGGGCCCCTGGGCACGGGCCCCGTGTGCCCTTATGGTAAAGACGGTAATATTGTTTATAGCAATGAAATGTGATTTATTACTGGTACTTCGGATGTATCATTGGGAAATGCAGAAAATGCTTAGTCATTTAGTTTAGTGGGATTATAATTTTGTTAGGTAACTCATTAATTTCATTACAATGTCAAAAACAAAAAAATTGTAAGTCTATCTACTTGTGAAGCTGAATTGTTCTCTATTTCAGAACAGCGTAAGAAAATTCTTTGGACTATAAATTTATAAGGTGAAATGACATGTAAACAATTTATAAATGATAGAGTAATCTTACTTTCTGTTAGCCAAGCAGCAATACAGTATCTTAAAGGTACTAGAACTTCTAATAAGTCTAGACATATGAATTTACGATTTCATTTTGTGAAAAATTTGTTAATGGACAATGTTATTGAACTGAAATACTAACAAACTGATTTGTTACTAGCAGATTTTCTTACAAATGCAGTAAATGTAGTTAAATTATTGTATTCTTTAAACAGTAACTCTTTGATTTAAATGATTATTGTATTCAGCTATTATTTTACTAGTGATTATTAATTAACGCAAAAATAATTTGTTTAATTAAATTCTAAATTAATATTATAATTTTTATGTATGTTATAATGTGTATGTAAAATAGTTTTAATTGTTTCTCTGTTAGAAAAATATTGCTCGCAGGAGGGGTGTGTGTGATTCCTTTTGGCGAGCGTACTATTTTTCTGGGACTGTGTGTCCATGCACGCGTGTACACATGCGTGATACGGTTCGCCGCAGGGGGAAGCACACGTCACTCTATCTACTGCTAAGCAAAAGTAACGGACGTCATAACTTATGATGGGAGTAATGCTGTGTGCATTTAGTATGTTAATTTACTGTGTGAATAAAATAGAAATATTTAACAAGACGATCCACTGATTTACTAACAATAAAACACTTTGAAATGATTAATGTTAAATTGATTGGAAGGAGGGTGGTTTACACTTAATGTGGTTCGAAATATTTTAGCACTCAAATTTATTATGCTGTTCATTGATTGGCGTGATTATTTAGTGTTTTGCATAGCGATAAATTAAAACTGTAATGGGGGTCTTTTAATTACCCTATCTGCTTAAAACAACTTCCGAACTATTCAAAATAACTTTGTTAACTAAACTTCCATTACTATATAACTTCTTTAAAACAACTGTTAGAATATTCAAAATGATTCACTCACTATCAAGCCGTTGGCTATTTTCTCAATCTTCACAGTCATTCAAAATTATTCGAATGTTTGGAATTCGAATATTTGGTCTCATAATTACAATGATTGGTTTAATGCATGCTTCTGAAATACGTTCATTTTGCAGTTAATTTTGTATTTAAAAAAATGGATGAAACTGTTGCGAGATAAAGTTCTAGCATGTGGAGGACCGTTCTTAAAGTGGTTGTTATTTACTTACTTGTTCAGATGTTGAAACTATTTTAAATTTGCAATTAATTGTAATATCTAAAGCTCTTTTCTGTGTGTCAACTATTTAGATCACAAAGTGAATATATGAAAATGCACATTTGTATAATTATATTTAAAATTTCTTGCAATTTTAGGTTAGGTTACATAGGATGGATATCACTAAAAATGAAAAGCAATTGGAATTTTTTTCCGTCAGTTCTCAACGGCCCGAAAACAAGAAGATACTCGACGAAGCACCATGGTGGCACATAGATAAAGAAATGTTGCGTTTCAAACTGCATTTCTTCCTATTCATTGGAGGTAAATTAAAATTATAAATAAAAGGAAAAACGATAACTCATTTTAAATTATTAAACGTTGCTTGCTATCAGAAAGATTTACTTACCTGGTTTTTCTTTAACCAAAATCATGAAAAAAAATGAGAAAATTTTCAGATGGACATGAACCCAATTTGACTTTAGTGATTGATTTCAGTATAGTCCAACGAAAACAGATATTAGATGTGTAAAATTATTACATTCTTGAAAATTTGATTTTAACATTTATTTATCATGCTGTTTCAGAATTCGACGAGTCCCAAATTTGGGCGGATACCTTATCACGTATTTTTGTTACAGTTTTACTCATGTACGGCGTCCTACTATTTCAAAAGACCTTTTAGTTTCAGCTTGATGTGTTTCCGCATCGTCTCAAATGGAAACTCGTTGAGTTAGTTATGCATGCATAATTATGTGCTATCAGTGGCGTAGCCAGGCAGGATTAGGGTCAGAACTCCTGCATTCAGTTTTACCTAAGGTTTTTGGTGAGCTTCAAAATTTCTGCTCCCAAAATTTTTTTTGACGTTGATGTTTCTTAAGGAGTTACGTAATGTTTTATTATCCTTGCTGAAATAGTTTTTATACAGAATCCTCACTTTTCGACCCTCTCTATTATCTCTATTTTTTGACGTTGATGTTTCTTAAGGCGTTACGTAATGTTTTATTATCCTTGCTGAAATAGTTTTTATACAGAATCCTCACTTTTCGACCCTCTCTATTATCGCAACCATAGACTTATCGCAAACCACGTCTTTATTCAATTACACGTAATTGCATAATTGACGTTGTTTCCATTTCTACTCTACTCTCTGAGAAGTAAGTGCAATGAGGTATGTAATTGTACAGTAATTTAATTAAGTTATTGATAGTATAATGAAACTTTATACTTTCTACTAATAGTAGTAAAAAAAATTATAAATTTCTAATGTAATATATTTCAGTAAAAATGTACGGTGACAAATGCGACGGTTTTTTCACAGCAAGGACGAAGTATAGAAAGGAGATTTTATTTCATTCAAAATACAAATCATGTTTCATCTGAAGGGATAGAGAATATTTAAAATTGAAAAAAATCTTCATTTAATTAACAAGAAATTTCCAATTCAATTCAATTTACATAATATATTTTCTTTAAATATTTGTGCAATAAAATAGTTTTTCGTGCGATTGTTGTGAGTAATAATTGTGATTTAATTCTATTAAAAATAGCCTTCTTGTGCCTTTGAAATGCTCATTAAATTTTGAACTTATTTTAATAATTGCAGTAATTAACAATGTCTTTTATGTTATATGAGCTGAATTTTTTGACATTTTACACTTGTCTGTGGCATTTGTAGTTCAATTTATGAAAGTGGGTGACGGATAGACGGACGGACATAGCCTTTTTTCCTAAAAGCTTTTCCTTTTTTAACGTTATAAACGTAGTGTGGAAGCTAAAACCTGAAGGAGCATTTTTTTGCGATATAAATCAATTTGTGTCGTGACATCATCACACAAGAAAGTTCAATTGATGATTCACTATACGTTTATTAAGAAAGCGACACAGAAAGTTATATTTTGTGTGTAAATATTCTGGTCACACACATTTTTAATTTACTTATCCAGCGTTCAATTGTATAAAGACGTCACATTACACATTACAGATTGTTTATTCGAAAATGGGTAGGTTTAAGATTTTAGTGGCAACAGAAATGAAGAATGAAAATATTTTTTTTAACTCGTCTCGGTTTGTGAATTAATGCCACGTGCGAACAGGGCACCAATAGCAGCACCGATCGAAGGAAGCGAGCAATGGAAGCTGGAAGGAACTGTTCCACTTGAAACCAGCCAATTGTGAATCCTTCTTCGAAAAAATATAAAGAATTAAGTTTGGATAAGTGTCGATTCTATTATCAGAGCAAGTTTTTTTTATTTATTCTTTAAACTGTCAAATTAATTTAGAAAACGATAAAGAAAATTATTTGAATTTGCGATAGAAAGTAAATGAAAATGTTGTGTTTAAAAGTTTAAATTAGAACCAAATGCTGTGCTTGGTGATTTTGTTTCTGCGGTTTATGTATTGTTTGCCTCGGCGGTTCCATGACAGCTATTGTTACAAATCTACTTGTTTTCAGAATAGCTTAGATTCATTGCAATCTGAGTCTCAAAATTGGTAGCGACAGCCGCCTAGTTGGCCCCACAATAAGATCTAAGCTCTGGGAAATTTTCAGTCTTCAAACGGCCCAATCATTCATTAGAAGGTTGGAGGGAAAAAAGGAACGTTTGGAGCAGTTAATAAATTAACGACAGTTAATGTAGAGATTAAGTGAAAATTTAAAAATTAAATACCATACTTATATTGTCACTTTTCATTACAGTTTGAATGATTAAGCATGGTACATTTACTTCTGTTTTACAAACATCCAATAAATGTTTTATAACTGTCCCCATGAATTAGGATGGATAAAAAAAAATGAGATTCAAATATACAAAAAATATTTGATACTAGGGGCACGCCCCCTGCTTGCTATCACTCGCCAACCCCGCCTCGCCAACCCAACAGCGATTCTTCGAAATTCCAATCCAAACGGGTGTAGGAGTGCAAAATGTGAGCCGATTTTTCCTCAGGATTAGCATTATGCATTGTGCTTGTATTCATTTTTTCTATTTTTAATTTGAAAAAAGAAATTCACTGCGAGGAAAATTAAGTAAGTGAAAGAAATATCAACGCGTGCGAAAATTAAGTATAAAAAAAGCGCGAGAGTTTAATATGTAAGATGGGAATATTTCTTTTTCATTGGATGTTTTGTTTTTTGTAGCAAAGTGTTGAAACAAGCCCATTACACAGGGTTTCTTAGAAATTAATTATTTATAAACTACTTTTTTTAATGATGCTTTGTCAGATATCAGATATACTCAACTCGATTCCAATTATATTTTCGAATTCAATTCAGTTTGGCAGTTTCTTAAAAGATGGACTATTATAAACTATTTTATTTCTGAACTAGCAAATAAATACCCGTTCTTCGCACGGACTAAAAGAATATCAAATCGATCCAAGTATATGTGTCATTTAATTTGCTGTATGATAATAAGCTTTGCCTTTGTTCCCGTTTATTATAAAGAATAAAATCCCGTTACTTATATTGCTTTAAAATTCCAAAATAAAAATACATCACTATAAAATGCACATCCTCATATCACAAAAATCTTCCTCAATATGAACTTATTGTCATCAACTTACTTACAGTAATAGCAAGAAAATAAAAGCAATTCAATTTTAATTAATTTTTGTGTTCATTTTAATTTCTTCTGTCGAATGGCAACACGAAAGGGAAAAAATGATCGGATTTGAGCGAAAGTGGTGTATTTTTTTCAGAAAATTAGAATTTTCTCTAAAAATGGAACAAATATGAAAAAACTAAGCTTTAGGTGCACACGTTGGTATTAAAGAAAATCTATGTTAAAAATTTGAATTTCTGAGGGCAGTATAAGTAAGACTTTTACGATCCACAGACATACAGACACACAGGCAGACTCTTTTTTTTTATTATTATAGATTCTATTCAGGTATGTGGTTTACAAACAGAAATAAAGGTTCAGCTATGATATGGTAGCCTGGTAGCCAGTATATTGATTTGATTGGCGATTTTTGGTGATCTAGAAAATTTAACGTTGGTTTCTCTATTTAACAAGTTGCATCGTAAGCAAAGACTTTACAAACATAAATAAAAATTCAGCTATGATATGGTAGCCGGTATTGTTATTTGAAAATCTTTATTTTATTTGATATCTTTTGAAATTGTATACTGGACCAAGGCTTTTCTTTGTTTATGAAACTGTCGATTTAATAGAGCTATGATATAAAGGCCGATTGACTTTTGAAATTGGCGCCTTTTGGCGAAGTTGAAAATTTAAGGTAGGGTAGCTATACCCATCCAGTTGTATGGGTTAGGGTTAGTTTGAATTTTCGTCAAACTAGAGCTACCCATGAGGGCTATTCGCCATAGTTAAGTGAAGAGCCGACACCTGAGTTGGCACCCAACGCAAATTTTAAGGGCGTGATCGTACGGAGAGTCGGGACTATGAAGGATATTTAACGTAAACTCCTTCCACACAGGGTGTTATTTTTCGGCATTTTTTGGCTGCACGCAGGTCGGCAGCTATTTAGGCAATGCCCGGACCTGAACATGGAACCTTTCGCATGCAAGGCTAACACAAGGGCCTATGGGAAAGTCCTCTAACTCATGGAATGGCCTTGGTACAATCGGGCAGGGAGAATCAGAATTGGCAACAATGGGCACAAAATAAAAGTTTACATAAAAAATCAGTAATTATTAAGGGTCTACCCGTGCAAAGCCGGTTTTATAAAGCTAGTATACATATATGATTATAATATCGCATTTTATTAAGAAGTGTATTGATTAGAGAGAACATCTTTTCAGATATGTCTATTTTTCTACAATTAATATGACTTCTTTTTGTTTTAGGCCTGGGAACCGCTTGTCCATACATTCCAGTGCTTGCTAGAGACAGTATAGGCCTCTCTGAATCATCAGTGGCCTATATATTGACTGTGGAACAATTTTTACGCATTTTCAGTAAACCTCTATTGGGTTTTTTGACTGATTACTTCAAAAAACTTAAAGCTACTATTACTATTCTAACTGTGGTTTCCGCTATTTTGCTATTTTCCCTTTTAACTATTTCGAGAATAAGTAATTTTAAATCAGAAGGAAGTACGGTGGAATCAGAATTTGGTACATTCAAAGCAACAAATGTGTCTAGTGGAAATATAGTGTGCAATCAAATTAATATCAATAAAACCTCAGAATGTGAGTACCATACGAACTTATTCTGCTCATTTGAGTCCCTCAAACAGAAAGAAATCTTTGTAGAATGCTATAAAGTTACCGTCACAAAACCAAATAGGACTGTCGTAGAAACAAAAGCTTCAACTTATAATGGATATAATTTGACCGATTTAGGAAACGAACACGATTTGGACATCCTGTGTTCTCTGTGCTGCAATTTAACCGAAGATTGTTACTTCATTTCTTGCTTCAAGAGTTTAAAATATAATGAAGACACAAAGCAAGGGTTTAGTCAGTTTAAGACTTACCAATTTTGGTGGTTTGGTGTTACACTTACATTTGCATATGCGTTGGCCAGTTCACTTTTTACTCTTTCTGACACAGCTTGCTGTGAAACTGTAGCCAAAACTAGAGCCAAGTTTGGTCAACAACGATTGTATGGTGCTGTGGGAATGGGTGCGATGGCTCCTATAGGAGGACTGCTGTACGACTACACTGATGACTACTTACTTAGCTGGATTATCATGGGACTAATGCTCGCTCTGTCTTTATGGAACCTGTGGAAGATGGATTTGGTGCACCCGCAGTTCTCGCAAAATATCTTGAAGGATGTTGGCAAGGTACTTCGCAATGCCGAGTTCCTCGCATTCGCGCTTGGTGTCTTACTCAATGGCATGGGATGCGGAATCATCTTGTTCTACCAAGTTTGGTTTCTGACCAACTTAGGTGGTAGTCGCTTGCTATGTGGACTGGTATACACTGTTCAATGCTTCCTTGGCGAGATACCATTCATGTTTTACTCTGATTGGTTCATCAAGAAATTAGGACACTCCAATATCTTGAGCTTTTCATTGGCAACTTACTGCATCAGGTTCTTCTTTTACAGCTACCTACAAGACCCTTGGTTGACTCTACCCATGGAAGTTGTTCATGGGATTACGCATGGTTTAGTCTGCGCGACTGTCGCTTCCTATGCAAAGTTGAGTGCAAAACCAGGAACAGAAGCCACAACCCAGTCTATACTCTTCAGTACGCATGAGGGTTTAGGTAAATAAATACTTGTTCATTAATACTTTTAAGTTAATGATATGGTAAAGTATCTCAGAGCGCATATGTTATCCGTTACTGTAAATTAAATCTGCTGTTAACAAGCCTTTGTTTTAAGAAGGCTATAAGGGACTCTGAATGCTGTACTAGTTTTTCTATTTTATTTCCAAAAATGAAATTTTCTTGCTTTTCTAAACAACCATTGATAATTTTTGGACTTTCGAGAGCAAAGGGTTATAATTTATTATTTTTATTGTTACAGGCTGGGGTCTTGGGTGCGTTCTTGCTGGGTTGGTGTTGCATAGTATAGGTGGCCATCAGACATTCTTCTATGCAAGCATTTTATCTGGATGTGGAATGTTCGTCAATCTATTTCTTACCTTGTTGAATTCTAGACGAAAGAAGTCTGTAAATGTGACCACATCAAAATAGGTGTATCAAGCTTATGGAGAGATTTACATGTTTTGCTATTCCCTTGTACTATAAGGCCCGATTTACATGCAAGAGTTCCGGTAATGTTAGCCGTACTTAATGTTATACCTGTAGTTTTCAATTAGGTAGTGTTGTTGTTGCTAATCCTTAGAGAACTCCAAAAAGTTGTTGAGAGTTAAAAAGTCAATCACAGTCAAAGGGTCGTATGCTATGTCTTTCTTATCGAGTCCAAGACACTTGCATTATGTGCTCGGGGGATGCCTGAGCTGCAGTGCACTTTTTACGGATTCGGAAGATCTCCGATTCATCCAAAAAGGAAAGCACTTTATATGTCCGCTTGCAAAGTAATTAAGTAGTGAGAATGTTAAATGTCCCTGTTGCAGTGGCAATGCAAGGCAGAAAATTTTTCTGCTCTTCAAATTCGTTCACTATTGCCACTACTTTATTGAAAACCGCAGGTAAAACCGTTAGTAAAGATTTCGCATCTGAAAGATCCAATTAACTCAACATTATTACTGCTTTATACCACCTTCACCAAATGCGGTGAACGTTAAGCGGAAGCGTAGCGTGTGAAAGGAGCATAAGATTAGTGCTTATTTCTAAAAATAATGGAAGTAATTTACTGGCTAAGAAGATTACTGAAAAAATCAGTTTAAGTAACTATGCATGTTTTTTAAGAAATAAAAAACTATACCTTATTGTACTTCGTGTTGTTTAAAAATATTTATTGCAACGTTATCAGCTAAAAAAAATCTTTCTTAAAAATTTATATCTTAAACATTTTAAAACTTCCCCTTTATTAACATGAATTAAGTTACCTGCTAAGTATATGCAGTTTGACCAAATCCTAATTCTATTTTTGTCTCATTTATATTAATATATCATAAGAATTAGCTTTGGAAGTCATAAATAACATTCCTAAAACTGATATTAGGATTTTTGACTAATAGCAGTAAAGTTGATGTTATGAACAGAAAAAAAAACCACCTAGAAATAGGACAATACAAGTTCGAAACTGTCACCAACTTCAAATATCTAGGTTCTGAAATAAATTACTTAAACAACATAACACCAGAGATCCGCAACCAAATTACTGGTGCTAACAGATGTTTCTCCGGACTCAAAAAATACCTCAAATCGAGTTTCCTTAAGAGAGGAACCAAATTACTTATCTACAAAAGCTTATAAGACCCATACTCACATATTCTGCAGAAACATGGGCAATGACTGAGAACGATAAACAAACATTAGCAATTTTCGAGAGAAAATTTTTGAGAAGTATATTTGGTGGAACCAAGGAAAGAAATTTTTGGAGAAAAAGAACAAACTCAGAAATATACAAATGCTTTAATGAACCAGACATTGTCAAGTACATAGCAATCTAACGAATAAAATGGGCAAGACATGCAGTTCGAATGGAAGACAGCAGGACTACAAAAAAAGATCTTCCTTGCTAAGCCCATAGCTACTCGTGTTAGAGGCAGACCCAAACTCAGGTGGGTCGACCGCAAGGGGACCTTAAAGTTTCGAAAGTGAAGAACTGGAGGTCGTTGGCCAAGAACAGGTCGGCCTGGGAAGGACTTTTAAGGAAGGCCAGGGCCCATCCTGGGCTGTCGCGCCACTGAAGAAGAAGAAGAAGAAGTAAAGCTGATGACACGACATGAAGTGGAATTTATATAGATACACGTCAACGTAACCTTTCTCTTTTTTTTTCAACACAACCCCGACTTTTGCTCTGTCTTTAAGAGTGAAAAATTGGCAATTGAAGTGGAACTTTAGGAGATCACAGCGGAAAATAATTTATAAAGAAAAACAAGTAGGTTTGTAACAGAATCTATCACTTAACTCGCTTCCACACAACAGTTGTGTTTAACAGGTAAAAAGGCGACAAACACAGCATTGATATTCTATATTGAACATTTACATGCTAAATTTGGCTATTTTTTAAAAATTTTATTTCGAAAATTCAATAATTATTACTTATCGTTTGTAAAAATTAATTTATATTTCAAAGAATAAATATGTAATATTCCTCGCCTTTAAATAGAATTAAAACATTTCATATCAACGTACAAAGAATCTCGTAGTGAAATATATTTGACGTCATTTCAAACTGATCGATGTCGCAAAAATAAATTTATTTTAATTTATTGTCTAAAAGAATTAAAGTTTCTCGAGCGATTGTTGCGAATGGCAATGGTGATTAAATTCTAATAAAAATGGCTTTGTATGCTTTTTAAATGAACATTAAATTTTGCAGTTTTTTAAATAATTGAAGCAATTCGAATTCTGAAATTTTCAATGTATTCTAATTTCGATGCGCTGAATTTTTAACGTATCACACTTGTCCGTAGCATTTGTAGTTTGGGCTATGAAAGTAGGTGACTGACAGACAGACAGACGAACTGAACGATTATAATACCTTCCATTTTTTACGTTATAAACGTAGTGTGGAAGCTAAAACTGGATTTTTTCAGATAATCGCAGTGAACTTTAGCACCTAAAAGACTACATATTGGAGACAGTCCGATCATTTGTATCTACAACAAATTAAAGTTTATCTCAAAACACCATGAAACACTTGCATTGCGTGCTATAACACGTAGACACTGTAAAACAAAATCCTGTTATATTACAGAAAATTTCTGGCAGTTAAGTTGCCTGAAAATATCTAATGCGCTACAATCAAATTATGTTGACAGAATTTTCCCGTTGCCAAGCAATACAGAAAATATTTGTGTCTAACAGATATTTTATGTATTGCTGGGTACGTTAAAAAAAGGAAAACGTCAAACCGTAATCCCGTTGTTTGAATTCATAAACAGTTATGTAACATGATTTATACCATGCTTGAAATCTATAAGCTTAATGCGAACCCTCGTCGACGCCCTAGGAGCCAGGCACACTGACTTTGTATAAATAAAATTTTCTTTTTGTAATCAACAGAAAAGCCTGTTCTTAAGGCGTGCAATCTGTATCAGTGGTTGCAAACTTTATCTGTTTACAAAAAAACATGTATTTTGACTACCTGAGACATATAATTTTACAGAAAAGTGGAATAATTTAAGAAAACGAAAACTTTCTGTTGGAAAATAACAGAAATATTCTGTTTTTTTTACAGTGGACATTCATGGAAATAAAATGGCAGACAAACCTGTCAAAGAGCAACACTTTTACTATCACGATTTGCTGTAAAATTACAGGATTTTTTTTACAGTATAATAACTTTCAAAGCTTGATGCTTTAAATACTTATCTGGCATCCTTCAGAACAGTTTAAGAGAATAGTAAAATTACATAACATATATATTTATTTTCGTTATATGCTTAAATAGGTACAAGTATGAAACAATGAGTGATAATTATTATAGAAATCTTGACTTAAATGTACTTTTAAACTCTTTTTTGGATAATTTATGACCAAGATTAGTATCTCTGGGAACAACTTTGTGCAATATCTAGAGTTGAGATAAGTATGTGAAATTCGTGAAAAAACTCCAAAGTGGTTTTTGTTTATATTTGACCTCTAGCACTGTGTTTTAGATTGAAAATTTTCAGCATTATTTTATATTCGCCTTTATAAGGTAAGTTTTATTACATGGATTGTTAATTTCTTTAACAATATGTATATGTATGTTAAAGTTAATTGAATTTATGTATAGTTGTCTTTGATACAATGTGATTTTGTTAATTCACAAAATAATGGAAATACGAAGTATATCCACAAAGTTCCGTTTGGTTATATAAAAAACGTGTACAGATACAGAAACAAATTTATGCGAGGCAGTTACTGTAGAATGAAGGAGAAGAAATGTACGCCATTTTCAGATCACTGCTGCCGTCGTGTTCTTTGTAGTGCTTCTTTAAAATGTCAGTCAACATTGAAAATGCCGAAATCAGATCAGATATTCCTTTTTTTTAATGCAAAGAAAATATAACCAAGTGAAACGTATCGGCAAGTCTGGGAGGTTTAAGGAAAATTGCTATGAGTGATTCAATGGTTAGAAGAAGGGTCAGGCAGTTCAATGGACGTGATCAAGTGTACGATGAAGAACGAAGTGGACGCCCGTCTTTGGTTAATGATGAACTGTGTAACGGAATTGAAGGGAATGTTCAGCAAAACCGTAAGTTTATAATTAGTGCTATTGCTATGGAATTTCCTTAAATTTCAAGATCACTAATTCATGAAATTGTTACTGAAAAATTGAAAATTCCATGAAAAAACATGTTACCACATGGTTGAAAACACAGTCGACAACCTGCTATGAAGAAGAAATACAAAAATTTTAAATTTCGGAAGCTAAAGTAGTTTAAGAGTTGCATATTTTTGTACAATATATTTGTTTAAGTATCTGTACACGTTTTTTATCTAACCGATTAGAACTGACTTTGTTACTATACCTCGTATTAGAAACTTTACGGGGACACATTTTATACTGTCAGACGATTAGCACCCTAGAACCATTGCTACGCAATTTCAATACATAATTTAAAAAAGTTTCTCTTCTTTGCTTTAACAAAACTTCAGACAATTTCTCTATTAAGAGACTTATTTTTTAAGTGTAACACTTTTATACTAGCAAAATTTTTTAAACCCAATTCATTCAAAAGATTTGCGGCAAATAAAAACAATAAAATTATACTAAATATAACACAATCAAAGTTATAAAGAAAGTTAAAAGAATTATTTTATTGCGACATTTAACTAGCATCAACTAAAATGACACGCAAAAAAACGATACACTAAAAATTGACGAAACGATACTTGTTTTGCAATTATAATTTCATTAATGAAAAAACTTATTAAAAAAGTACCGAATAATGCTGATAAAATGCTGCCCTCCACTTTCTATTATTTTCGTGTTATCTCTGATCTACAGAAAATGTATTCTCTTTCATAATAGGAAATTGCAGCCTCTTTTTAATTTAATTATGTTATCTTCTATAGAAAAATTTATCATGAATCTGAATATCAGGGTTAAAAAATTAATTACGGGATGTGGCTTGCTGCTCTCCATTAGCAGGACTTATTTATTGCCCAGTGACTATTACTGCCCAAACTCAACTTGAAGACCTTCAAAGAAAGCGCCGCAAGAAAGTGCGATTTGTTTACAAATCGAAACACCAGTGGCGGCTCGTGTCATGGAGCAAGTACAGCCGGGCTGTAACTAAATATTAAGTTTAAAGCAAAATCCCAAATCCGATCATCACGTTTTTTATTCATTATTATATTATTACATGTTATCTTCTATAGAAAAATTTATCATGAATCTGAATATCAGGGTTAAAAAATTAATTACGGGATGTGGCTTAACTGCTCTCCATTAGCAGGACTTATTTATTGCCCAGTGACTATTACTGCCCAAACTCAACTTGAAGACCTTCAAAGAAAGCGCCGCAAGAAAGTGCGATTTGTTTACAAATCGAAACACCGGCTCGTGTCATGGAGCAAGTACAGCCGGGCTGTAACTAAATATTAAGTTTAAAGCAAAATCCCAAATCCGATCATCACGTTTTTTATTCATTATTATATTATTACATGTTATCTTCTATAGAAAAATTTATCATGAATCTGAATATCAGGGTTAAAAATTTAATTACGGGATGTGGCTTAACTGCTCTCCATTAGCAGGACTTATTTATTGCCCAGTGACTATTACTGCCCAAACTCAACTTGAAGACCTTCAAAGAAAGCGCCGCAAGAAAGTGCGATTTGTTTACAAATCGAAACACCGGCTCGTGTCATGGAGCAAGTACAGCCGGGCTGTAACTAAATATTAAGCAAAATCCCAAATCCGATCATCACGTTTTTTATTTATTATTATACTTTTGCCAAAGGTTATCTTTAAATGCAACAAGCCAAATATAAATATTCCGATCAAATAGTGGGTAAAAGTAATGTAATGTTTGGGTAAATCATTTGGGTGTCAAATGAGTTGCTTATGATCCAATTCTACAGCTTGCAGCCAGTGAAGAGTAATGACATGCTGGACACGGGCCTGGTTGTCATGACGACGAAGAATATGCATTGCTTAATCCCCATACAAATCAAATGGGATGATACCGAATGAGGAATTGCGTTTTTCGGCTGCAGTTGTGGAATTCGCTGATATGATTGGTGGCTGCCAAACACGTGTTAGGCCATGTGTGGCATTGGGGGTATTCAAGAATTTGAACTCTCCTTACTTCATCGTCAAACGATTAAAAATTTTCTGTGTTAACGGAATGCTTTTGTTTCTTACTTTTAATATTTTATTTGTTCTTTTAAAAAAAAAATGGAACCCCACCATGATAAAATATACTTAAAGCAATACACTATGTTTTCAAAAAATAAGTAAGTTTTCTATTTTTATAATTTGATATACTTTTTTAATGATATGTTTTTTAGTTTATGCGTAACCAACAGAAGTTGGGGGGGGGGGTTGCGTTGTCTTGGCTTTATCAACATTTTTGACCACGGGCCGCCAATGCGAAACACTATCTACGCCATTCGGAGAATACCACGTGACTTCCTGTGTGTGGTTTATAATGAAAAAAGCTATTTAAATTTTAATACCAAAGATGTTTCAGAAAAATGAAAAAAGTAGTTTTAATACTGTTTGGGAATTTTTGCAGTCGATATAAAACAATAAAAAAATTCTGCAATTTCCTATCGTCAATTCGTTACACTCTTAAAACAAACGAGTGGTTTTAACTCAGTCTGAGTTAATTTCCACTCCTTTCCGTGCCGAAAATACACTTCCCCCATAGGAGTGGATTTCACTCTTTTTGCGGAGTTTATAAAAGAAATAAAAGAAAACAATCTACGTCCTACACTCTTAAAACGAGCGGTTTTAACTCAGTCTGAGTTAATTTCCACTCCTTTCCGGTGCCGAAAATGCACTTCCCCTCTAGGAGTGGATTTCACTCTTTTGTTTTAAGAGTGTACCACCTGTTTTTATAACATAAAAAGTAAGCCTAGCACACTTGTTGGTAGTATTTCATATTTATTTGATTTAGTTGAGACGTTTTAAAGTATATACAGGGTGTTTCACAGTTAAACCTTCAATAAGAAATATGCTTCATCTTGACTATTAGATATTATGGTCGAAAATGCTTTATTGAAAGTGTGATGTACACATTTTTAAAAATAAATGAAGATATTAGTGGAAGACTGTGCTAAGTGACAAAAAGGTGAAAACGAGAAAATTAACTTTAAAGTTTAATGTTTGCACTTACGAAAGGTAAAAGTTTATGAAATGGAGGAATCTTGTTATCTCTTTAAAGAAGGGAATATGTTCATTGACAATTTTTTTTTTTTAATTGTCACTTAGCTCGTTCCTCTACTAAGCTCTTCAAATGTACATTAATACCTTAATATCTGAATTTTCCAATGGTTGAAATCTTATTCTCTTTGTCTAAACTGCCACCAGTACCAGTTCTCTCGCGTACACTTCCTGGACCGTTTTGGAATTATTCGGGCAGATATTTTGTCTCTTCTACCCTTCTTGTCTCCGATTTTCTATATGTCAACGGATTCACTGATCTAGTCTTATTCCGTCAAACTGGTGGAGAACTAGAAACAAAAACAACTTAAAATGTCTAATACAGTCGAACTCCATTAACGCGCACTCGCGTAACACGAAATTTCGCTTAAGATGAACCATTCCCCGGCCTATAAAAATTTAAGATAATGCTAAAAAATCTCTTAACGCGAAATCACTTTAGGTGAAATCCCGCTTAACCCGAACAAAAAATTGAAAAGTTTACCTTTTTTCTTAGTGATTCAAAGTTTCGAAGAACAAATGAAACAAAACATTAAAAAAAGCGGAAAGTGAACGATATAAAAATAAATTGTCTTCAACTTCTGAGAAAATCAGGAGATTTCCCGTGATTCGTTAGTATTAATCCAAATGCTGTTCCTTAAATATTTTCCTTAATTTTCTGTACGTACTAGTCCAAATGAACTTTATTAATTTAATTAGTAATTATATACAGTGTATTACATTGTAAAATTAAAATAATTTTTAGATGTTATTTTTAAAAAAACTATTCACTGGTGGAATGTAAAAAAAATCCTGACGTTTAACATGAAATTCGGTTAACACGAAATGTTTCGGTGTTCCATTCGAGTTCGCCGGATTCGACTGTACTTACTTTGACGGATTAGTTGCTCAACTTTGCATGCGTTCCCTTATTATTAAAACGAATATTCACCCATGCTGTTTCTTTCACGATATTTTCTGCACATATTAATCGCTTAAGGAAAGCATTTTAGACCTGACATTGCTATACGATATCAAATATTAGTCACATAAATTGAATAAAAAAAATTGTATTTCGGACCAGAAAAGCCAGACATTATTTTCTCTTAGTAGTTCTGAGACGTCTTAGTAAAACACCCCGGCATACCAAAAAATGAATTTATTGTTTTAACAGGTTCAAAGATCAAAATGTCTTCAAATCGAGAAAGCGAGAAGAAATGTTCTTCGAAAGAAATTGTTGCAAAGAAAAAGGGAAGCAATTTTTGGCATATCGATAGAGAGATGTTTCGTTTCAAGTTACATTTCTTCTTAATGGAAGGAGGTATAAACATCAATATTTTTTTAAAACCAATTCATTTCATTTAGTATACTATATATGAATGCGGATATTTGGTTGTGAAATACTGAACTATTGTGCGGATTTTTTGTAATTGCCACTTATAATGGTTACACTTGCAACTATACACCCCAAGTCTCCAGCCATCAAATAAATAACAAAAATACTTAATTATAGTTATATGAACAAATAGTTTCCTTTTATTCTTGAGATTTGAGGCATTATGTGATAAAGTAATAATTGCTACTTGCAATATTTCTCTTACTCCCAACCATCAACCACCTTATATTTTATATAAATTATAATACAAATAAATAGTTTTCTTTTGTTCTTGAGAAGTTGAAATATTTCAAAAATTAATGTACTTCTAGACCGAATTTTTTAATTAAATTTATTCGAATCATTTAGATAAATGATTCGATGCTACTTGTTTTAGAGCACTTGTTAATTACATTTTCATTAAGTGTGTAAACGTGGGGGTTAAAGACAGACAAAACGAAAGAAAACTGGTGGAAAAATTGGGTTACGGGCTATAGCGCGTTTAATCTCCAGTTTTTATCTTATAAACTCAATAAATATGGAAACTAAATTAAATGACTGTATAGGATTTTATACTTTTTATTTTAATACAGTTTATTTTATATTTATTAAAATGGTTAAAAAAAATAAGGTCCAGGCTAACTGTGTATTTTAATTTACACATATTACAAAACCATTAATGATTCCTGTCTCAAGAAATACATTTTATACTTAGTATCTCCTACATGCATTAACTGAACGTTATATCTGTTTAATTTTCACTTTTATATGTAACCTCTATTTATTTATTTTATTAATTTATTTTCTTATAAATCCACAGCTTTAGGAGCAGCAGTACCTTTCGTTCCCGTTGTGGCTAAAGACAGAATTGGGTTTTCTGCAACTTCAATGGCTGCTATCAATGTCTCGCAAAGATTTGTTTATCTTTTCACCAAACCTCTCATAGGATACCTGGCTGATTATTTCCACAAGTTAAAAGAAATCTTATGCATAATAGTTTTTTTACAAGGACTTTTCTTCTTTCTTATATTAGCTTTACCCAGCCTTGAAACCGTGGCTAATCCAACTTTACAGACTTTCGATGTTCAGTTTCTGCATGAAAATGTTAATATAAGTGTTTCTCATGAACAATGTAAATATTTGACTGATTCTAATGCAGAATTGTTGAAGTTTAACGCCTTTGAAGCTCATATAGTTTGTAACTATGCACAAAATGCTACATCTGGTAGTCTGAAAGAAGTAAATTATTTTCAATTCGAATCGCCAATATTGGGGTCTGTGGAAAACGACACTGAAAAGAATATTTTTGAGAAATGTAACGAAAATTATTATTTTAACAATAACAGCAAGGAGGAATACACTTTATATTATTTTGAGAGCAAGTGCTGCGAAACACATAACACATCCACGATGGAGACCTTCTGTGTCTTCTGCAACAGTTCCACCAGTTGTTGCAGTTTACCCTGCACCAAGATTCCAGATGCAAATCTTAATCAAAAGAGCAAAAGCGATTTCTTGTCTTACCAATACTGGCTATACGTTATATTTTCGGTGACAGCATTCGCCTGCATGAACGGAATGTTCACCTTGTCCGACACAGCTTGCTTCGAGACGATCCAGAAGACAGGGGCAGACTTTGGCAAGCAGAGACTGTGGACTGGAGTAAGTTGGGGGCTTCTGTCACCCATCGGTGGGCTACTGGTAGACTTCACAAATGACTACATAGCATCGTTTGCATTATCTTCCGTTTTGTGGCTCGTATCGCTGTGGAACATCATCAAAATGGAACTTATCCAGCCTCACTTCTCGAAAAGCATCTTCAAAGATGTCGGATCGGCTTTCAGATCGCCGGAATTGATTGCCTTTCAGGTTCTGGTTTTACTTCATGGGATCTCCATGGGATTCGTTTGGTTTTACCTCATCTGGTTTCTGTCCGACATCGGCGGAAGTCGGTTTCTGTGCGGCTTTTCCCAATTCATGCAGAGTTTCGTAGGTGACATACCATTCATGTTCTTCTCGACTTGGGTCTTGAATAAAATAGGGTACTTCAATGTGATCAGTTTGTCTTTGCTGTCTTTCTTTGTTAGGTTTTTGTCGTACAGCTATCTTCAGAAACCTTGGTATATTATTCCTGTTGAATGTTTACACGGCCTGACTTATGGGATTTTCAATACTGCAGTTGCATCGTATGCGAAAATGAATGCTAAACCTGGGACAGAAGCAACTACACAAGCTCTATTATTTGCTACACATGAAGGGTTAGGTAAGTCATCATTTTAAAATAAAGAAACATTTTTCTTTAAAGGGGTTACAATTTGCCTTTTACGTTATTTTGTATCATATACTTTTATTTTTAAAATATCTTTACTTTAAAGAACCCTCTCGTATACTACCTTTGAAACTATTGAAGTTTACTTCCCGAATTTTCCAATGGATATTTTTATTAAGTTATGATTTTGAGTTTAGTATGTTTTATTTATTTTTTTGTAAAAAAAGTTATTAAGAGTTTGGTTCATTTTTGTTTTTTGAGCAATGACATTTTATTTTTGTTTTAATACATTTCATTTCTATGGTGTTATCAAGCCGACCCGGCGGCGCAACGGTTAGGGAGCTAGCCTTTGGGGCTTCTGGGTTCGGGTTCGAATCCCGGTAAGGCATGGATGTTTGTGTTTGTCAATAAATGTTGTTGTTTGTCAATAATGTTGTTATTTGTCTATGTGTTTGTGTCGTCTCTTTCTTTGTGTGTCTCTTGTGCCTGTGTAATTTCTGGGGTTGAGTACAATAGACCTGAGGTCGCAGTGCTCGGCGAACTTGCCCCCCCACCAAGAAAGTCATAAGTCATGGTGTTATCAAACAAAATAATACAAAATTCCCGACTGAAATTTTGTTATAATATCAAATAAACATGCTCCACAACAGCGTAATTTAATTTGGCAAAGATTGTCAGTTAAGTTTCTACATCCATTAATCTCTAATAGTAACACTTTTTCTATTAACAAAAATGATAAAGGATTTCTGAATTTCAGGCTCAGGAATCGGCAATATACTGGCTGGATTGGGCTTCGACTACTTAGGAGGACATCAAACCTATTTTTATGCCAGTATTTTCGCCGGGTGCAGCACTGTTGTCAGTATTCTGTTTTCCCTGTGTTTTAGATTAAGAAAGAGAAATTTCAAAGTTTCCTCCACGGTAGATGTAAAACCACCTTTGGAAAATGTAACACAAATCACTTGAAATTTAAATAAAATTACTGATGCGTTTGTGAATTTAATGAAATTACTGATTTTTTGGTCTTTGTGTCATTCTGTTTTGCTTGGTTTCGTTTTGATGTCTTTTCAAAGTGAAGTACATAAATTATTCTGATACATTTGCTTAGCTAAAGAATTAAACTGATAGATTTTACAGTCCTAAATTTTTACACGTTTGTAATACCCTATGTTTGTTTAAAAATCTCCACAAACTTTAAATATAAGTCATAACATTTTATAAGAATTTACATTGGAATCTATATGTTATGACTATAGAACTATATAGAATCTAGATACAAGTATGATGATATAGAAAATATGTAAAGAATGTAGATTTTTAGATCAGTCTTAAATGTTAACCTGCTAAAAGAAATCTACATTCTTTAACGTTACCTAATGAAAATGAACTGTTAGAGAAAAAATTATGTGTGTTAACCAAGTTAGAGTATACCAAATATTTCAATTCATATCAACTTTGCTTAGTACAATCCACACATTTAAGAAATTGCACATTTATAATCGTTTGGTTCCTAATGCTAGGCAAATGTCTTATGTAAAATTTTCTAATTCTTAATTTTTTAAAAATAAACCTATATGTTATTTTAACAAACAATTAAAAAATAAAGCACGTAAGTGTAGGAAACGTCAATAATTGGAAAAAGTTTGATTATTTTCATCTTTCTATAATATTAAGAAACATTAACATTAAGAAATTAATTTTCTAATATAAGGCTTACAAGAAATTAATTTTCTAATATAAGGCTTACAAGAAATTAATTTTCTAATATAAGGCTTATAATTTATTAACAGCATAACAATTTGTCAAAATGTTTGAAAAAGTTTTAATTTCTAAACAACGAAAGAACAATGTATGTAAATGAAATTCAGCATTTATTTCTTTAGTTGTTTTAACAGAACAACTTGCTTGTGACCTAATAAGAATATTTTTTTAAAAGAAACTTAGTTAAAATCATTTTAAATTTCAAGGTTTACCTAACACTTTTGCAGCCCATTGTAGCTTACAATCAGACAAATACACGGAATTAAATTTATTGTTAAAGATAATACAAAATCCATGGTTATTTATTACTTGGAGTTTTTCAATGATGCTTTGTACGAAAATGCCTCGTAAGATAAGAGCATCAGAAGAAGATAGAAGGGGTTAAAGCTTTAAAAATAGTTTTCGTTCATACTTCAGGCAAAACGTAAATCAAACAATATTTTTTTAAAAATGTTGGTACGCAACAAACACAGTTCCTCAAAAAAGTTATGATATAAGACGAACTGATGTTACCCAAGTAAGTATAGTGCTCTCAATTATCAGATTTTAATTCAAAGTGCCCTTGTTTCACTGCATAAAAGTTTTAGCTTCCGCACTACGTTTATAACGTAAAAGTGGAAGGTATTATAATCGTTTAGACGGTCCGTCTGTCCTTCTGTCTGTCTGTCTGTCAGCCACTTTCACAGAACGAACCGTAAGTCTCACAAACAAGTGGAATACATCATTTTGAAGCAAAAAATCAGATAAGGAAACATTCCAAATTTCATTAAAAACTTTAATTTGAAGTATATTTAAAATTTAAATAACTTAAAATTTAATCTACATTGAAATAACATGAAAATTCCATTTTTATTCAATATTTTCACTGTTGCCATTTCGTTAAACGTACGAGAAACGTTATTTCAAATAAAAATAAAAACTTTTGAAATAATATTTATTTATGTGATATAATTCAGTTTGGATTGTTGTAATATCACAATAGAGTTCTTTTGATGGTTCATTATATATATATGAAGAAAGATGCATAGAGAATTCTAACTTGGCATAAAAAATATGCAAAGTTTCGCTTTTATTTTTAAAGCATCAATTGTACTAATATTATATTTTTCGAACTGTAAATTAATTTAACAAACGATAAATAACTAAATTTTTCGAAAGAAATGTAAATGGGAAATTGTGGCGACACAAAGATATTTATTAAAAAAGGTTACATCATTATTCTTCGAACTTGAAACAAATTTAGCAAACGATAAAGTATAATTATTAAATCTAAAAAAGAAGATTAATGAAAATAGGTAATTTTGGCGTTTAAAAGTTTGAATTACAACTAGATAAAGGCCCTGTTTTGGCGAATTTCTTTCTGAGGTGTATAAATAGATTGTTTCCTGTTGAGCACAAATGTTGTGTGGAAGCGGTTTAAGTGACAGATTCTGTAACAAACCTACTTGTTTTAATACACGAGAGATTTAATTAAGGATACTTACTTTAAATCCTATTGATTTAAAGATTTGTTATGACAACTTATGAAAGTCTAATTTAAAAATAAAAATGGGTTCAAAATATATAAATTTTTTGATTAAACCGTGTTTAAAACTGCAGTATAAAACACAGAAAATGATATTTACAGCTATATCTTTTAGTATAAAGAATATACAAACCGTTGAAACAATATTTATTGCTATAAGTCCTTTTTATAAAAAGTTAAAATGTTATGTAACGTTTCCATTTTTATCCAACTCGCATTTAATTCCAGAATAACAAAATAAACTATAGAATAATTTATTATAGTTGAGGAATGAAGAAATAATAAAAAATAGTTTTAATAGAATTATTTCATTTTTTTAAAACGTTATCGACTCTTTGATTTCTAATAATTCTTTTTTTTAGCTTAATTTAGATAAACACTATTTTTTTTTAAATGAGCAATAAACGAGCAGTAATCTAAATTTGCAATAGCGCTAATGGCAAAATTGTAAGAAAATTGAAATCCTTGACTCATTACCGAAAATTAGTTCATGTAAAAAATACGATATAAAAATATATGCAAGTGATGTATAAGTTCTTAAAGTTTAAAATAAATAGGAGAAAAATTAAGAACCTTTACAATTGGGAATACTAATCACTTTGTGTAACTGTTTCATCAATTGTTGGATATTAACTTATACTTTGTAATTTGTAGTCTATAAAAATGGATTCACAAAATAAAGAGAAGAAGTCGAATAATGCTGCTACAGATGTATGTGTAAGAAGTAAGGAGAAACCATCTTTTTGGCACATAGACAGAGATATGCTACGTTTCAAAGTACATTTCTTCTTATTAAATGGAGGTAAGATGTGTAGTAGTTGCTGTTCCACACTATGAAAGCTCACATACGATCAAACATATAAGAAATAACTATAAATAGCTAATAACAATTAATGATAAATTAAAAGCTAAACTTACCTTTTAAAGGTTAAATTATAAAAGATAATTTTTAAAATGTAAGTACAAAAACTGATGACCAAAAAAAAAAGCCTCTGGACGGTTTTTGATCATCAGTTTTTGTATTAGTTTATGATTTTGGACTCAAATTGCAGAAGAATAAATTACTAATTGAACTTTTAGCTAAATGCTAAACTTGACTAATACAAAAACTATATACTGCCAAAATATCAAGTGCTTAGGAAAAACAAATTACAGGAATGCAGAATGCAGCTGCACATGATAAACAAAACATAGTTGCCCTATTGAGATAATCGGAAGCGTGCTTTCGTTTTTTAGCACGCGACATATAATTTACTAAGCATATGAACAGACTATATTGCAAACATATAAAGAGTTTTTATATGTAAATAAAACACGAAGTTCAACTAAGAGAGTTTATTAGTGAACGATAACCACACCACATAATTATTCTTATATGGATTTAGATGTGCTTTAAATATTTGTAAATTATTAACTTTTTTAAATTTAACTGTTTTATTTTTTGATTTTTTTAAGCTCCAGTTTTCTTTTTTATAAATTCCAATTGATCCCCTTTTCTTTAAAATTTAATGATTTCCGTAATTAGGCTGCGAAATATTTGTCATTCAATTTTTGATTGTAATTTAATATATTTAAATCATCAACTTTTCCTTTTACAGCGCTCGGAGCCTCAGTCCCTTACGTATCTGTGATTGCAAGAAACAGGATAGGGTTCGCTGCTACATCAATGGCTGCAATGATCGTAGCACAAAGATTTTTATACATAATCACTAAAACTGTCATAGGATACCTTGCTGATTACTTTAAAAAGCTAAAAGCAATTATTTGTGTTTTAATTGTATTCCAGGCACTGTTTTACTTCCTTATTTTAACTGTGCCTAATGTTAAGAGCTTAAATTACATATATGAACTAGAATTATCCCCAGGGATGGTAAATATAAGTGTCTCGCCTAAAAATTGCCGAGATTTGGATTTTGAAGAACATTTGCTAACAGAATTTGTAAAGTTAAAAAATATTAACAGTAACGTCACGTTTTGTGAAATTACCACTGAAGGTAAGCCATTTATGGCAGGATCAACTAATTATGTGGATTATGACATAATGTTGAAATATATTACCAATAACGATACTAAAATGAGAAACATTTGTAATGAAACGTTCACAGAAAAACTCATCAGTAGTGGTGTTTATGAGTTGAGTTTTATTGAAGACTTTCATTTAGTTAATGACTCATCTAATACAATCTCTTCAAGTATTTGCACTTTCTGCCACAGTTCAACCGAATGTTGCCATTCAGCCTGTAGAAAAACCACAGATACTGAGCCTAAATCAAGCGACGGCGATTTCAGGACATTCCAGTTCTGGACGTACGCCTTATTCTCAACGATTGCAGGAGGTTCCATGAATGCACTCTTTACACTTTCGGACACTGCCTGCTGCGAAACGGTTCAGAAGACAGGCGCGGACTTCGGCAGGCAACGAATGTGGAGTGCCATAGGCTGGGGCGTCATGTCACTGGTTGGTGGTTTTCTCAACGACTTCACGAACGACTACGTAGCGTCGTTCACGTTCGCGAGCGTCTTGTCGTTGCTGTCGCTGTGGAATCTCTCCAAGCTGGAAATGCTCCAGCCTCACTTCTCGAAGAACATCGCCAAAGACATCGGCACCGTTTTCAGGTCACTTTAACCTTTTAATTAAAATAACCCAGCGTCTGATTCGTATTTCTAATTGTTTTTTTTAATATTCTGTGTCACTTGTACGAATTATTTTAACTTTTACAATAACCCACACTGTTAAAAATTCTGGTATAATGGAACTTCCTAGCTGCCACCAGTATTTGCCACCACTTTTGCGGTCTATCAAAGTTATGACTTTACCAAAAAATAGATACATTCACGCTCCAAATAGTGGTGGCAGCTAGAAAGTTCCAGGAATCCGGTGCCATCTTGCGCCAAAATTTTTAACAGTGTAGTGTTTGGCGCAGTATGCCCTTTGATGCCCTTGCGCCATTAAACCTAAACATCCAACCCTTTTCAGGTCAAACGAGTTCCTGGCGTTCGAGGCAGGAGTCCTGCTTCATGGCATATGCATGGGGTTCATCTGGTTCAATCTGGTGTGGTTCCTCACCGAAATCGGTGGCAGCCGCTTTTTGTGCGGTATGGTCCAGTTCATGAATTGCATCATTGGGGACATACCGTTCATGTTCTTTTCGGGTTGGCTTTTGAACAAGTTGGGACATTTCAATGTACTCAGTTTGGCTTTGATGACCTATCTCATACGATTTGTTGCCTACAGTCAAATAGGGAATCCTTGGTATATTGTTCCTTTCGAATGCTTACATGGCTTGACGTATGGAGCATTCATGCCGGCTGTGGCTAATTATGCGAAAATTCAAGCCAAACCTGGTACTGAAGCAACTACTCAAGCAATTTTATTTGCAACTCATGAAGGATTAGGTAAGAAATCAAAAAAATTGACCGCCAAAATTACGATACCTTATGATATATAGATAATCCAAGTACACTGGTCATAAATTATCAATTTCTAATACTTAAATTTATATATTTTCTTACCTCAAATAATTTTTTCATGAAATTCATCTAATATTTCAAATTCGAGGCTCATATTCGAGGGTAATATTGTATAAATTCGTAAATTACATAATAATATTATATGATGTCAATTTAAGTAATTATCATACGAGTTCAAAATTGTGCCATAAATGTATTAAAAAATCTAGTCAAATATGATTACAAAGTATTTAAGTAAGCAATTGGAGTGTTGAGTTTCTTATCAGTAACATTATGTGGTAAAATTTGAAAAGCAAAAATTAAATTTATTAATGTTCATTTTAAGAAGTACAGATATTTTAGTAATGTATTAACTTACTAAAATATCTGTACTTCTTAAAATGAACATTAATAAATTTAATTTTTGTTTTTCAAATTTTACCACATAATGTTACTGATAAGAAACTCAACACTCCAATTGCTTACTTAAATACTTTGTAATCATATTTGACTAGATATTTAATTTCAGTTGTATTTACCAATACAAAATTATGCATTGTTACAATCGTCCTCAAGGTAATAATTGTGTTCATTACAGGTGCAGGCATAGGAGGTATTCTTGCAGGAATGGGTTTCGACAACTTGGGTGGTCACCAAACCTACTTGTACGCCAGTATTCTAGCCGGTTGCAGTGTTGTTGCAAGCATAATTTTCACTTTATGCATTCAATTACGCAGAAGAAACTTCGAAGTTACGTCACCTACAAAGTGTCCTGTACCAACGTCATAACATTTATCCATATTAATTTTCAATAATTACATTCATATCATTTCTGAATATTGTGCAGTTTAGATATTAATAGTGTCACTCATTTTGAATTGTCAATTAAAAAACATCAAATATTTATGTTTAGCTAAAATTTATGAGAGTTTCTGATTTTTTATTTGCATTTTTCGTTGACTTGCATGAAACCAACACACACACTCAAACATAAAATTATTTACATAAGATTTTTTTAAAAAATTATTTTAAGATTCAGTTTAAATAAAACTTCTTGAAGATATCTAATTATTTTTTAATGTTATTCATGGCATTATTATGACTATAAAACTTCTTATAATAATGGAAAACATCTTCAAAAAAAACCTGGATTTTTTAATATCTACTGATTACAAGCTAATTGTGTCAAGTAAATTTACTTTGTTATCGATTTTAAAAATGCACATTTTAAGCAGCTTACGGTGGTAATACTTTTTTGCAATGAATTTATTGGCAGGTTGTATCACCTATGTAATTTATATATTCTTTACTTAACTAACTGACTATTGATCCGTCATATATACATATTATCTTTTTCTTTTCGAGGTTGATGGACATGTTTATTAGCATACTAAAAGGTTTTTTGAAGTCTCACTTTACTCGTAAAGCAAATTTATCTTATACCAAAATCCATTAATGCAACATGTCGATGAACCTATAAAAAGTAAAATCAAATTAATTAGCCTCAACCATGGAGTAAACACATACGATGTACATCGAAGCAACGTAAAGTAACAATTAAGAGCGTAAAAGAGATGAGTCTGTCTAAACCACATTTGTCGTAAACAAAAGTACGTTAATGCAACATGTCAATGAACTTTTAAAAAGTCAAATTAATTAATTGGCCGTCACCAAAGGAGTAAACCCTTACGATGTACCTCGAAACACCATAAAGTAACACAGGGCCGGATTTCTAAATAGGCTAAGTAGGCTGTAGCCTAGAGCGGCGAATTTTTTGGAGCGGCAATTTTTACGACCAATTAAATCGGCATTCGGCATAAAAAAATTATTATAAAGATACGAATATTTTTAAGAAGAAAACCCAATTAATTTACATTAATGCATAAACCGTAAACGTATATATAGTACTAATATTTCGTAGCAAACATGGTCGCTGCGAGGGCAAGTGCTCCCCCTCCTCCCGGATTTCGAAGTTGAAAGAAAAATAGTAGAACAGTTTTAAAAAATTCGCCTATTTCGCTTTCGATTTAGTGTGTAAATGTACATAGATGATTCTAATATGTGTATCTATTTTAAACAGCACATACCACCCTATTTTGCAGCTAACCAGCTACCTTTCCCCGAAGTGGGAAAATATTGTGACTGGGGCAGCAAAATCTTAGCCTACAGGCGGCAAATCTTTAAATCCGGCCCTGTTAGTAACGCGTAAGAGCCTGAAAGTGATCAGTTTGTCTCTAAGCAATTCCCTTCTTTTATTGATCTCATCATAAGACTGCTTTAATAATTAATAACCAGCTTAAGTCTGTACTTATGAGTTACTCCATTCTGCTTCTAAGCACTTTATGTACTTTTTTTAAAAAGTGATGTATGAACAAAAAAATATGATAATAGAACACTTTTTGTTATCCACAAAGGAAGTTAATTAAAGTCAGTATACACAAGCTGATTATTTTCTCCATAAATTGTACAAACATTTGACATGCTTCATTTGAGGCTGGAACTTCTTCATTATTGCTTTAACTAAGTAAGAACGCTATGGAAATGAATAACTATCCAAGGAAAGTGTCCGTGGTTTTAGATTTGGATTCGTCTACACTGTGAAAAAAAATCTGTAACCATAACAAAAATATTTTTTGTAAAAAACTTTTCCTAGAAAATTTCTAGTAAATAACTACTAAAAATAGTACTGTAAAAACACTTAATATATTTGTGTTAACATTACATATATATATCTTGTATATTTACAAGACTTTTTTATGTATGCTATACATGTAATGTTTTTGTAATTTTACAAAACTTTTTTACGTATATTATTATTATTACATATTTTCTAGCAAAACAGAAGAATTTCCATTATATGTTATGACTTATGACTTTCTTGGTGGGGGGCAAGTTCGCCGAGCACTGCGACCTCAGGTCTATTGTACTCAACGCCAGAAATGACACAAACACATAGACAAATAACACATTTATTGACAAACAAAAATCCATGCTTACCGGATTCGAACCCGAACCCAGAAGCTCCAAGGCTAGCTCCCTAACCGTTGCGCCACCGGTCGGCTTCATTACATGTAACGAAATGTTCATGAACATAAAACATTAAACAATCGAACAATGCCGAATACAAAAATAAGAATTATAAATATATAATAGAAAGAAATAAAAGTTACTCACCTTATTTATACCTGTATCAAATTTAAAACGTTATATCATTTAAATGGCGATGAATTGATCCGATCAAAACGAAACTTTAGAGCGATGCGCGCGCAACTTCAAGTCGAAGATGATTGGTTGAAAAAAATTGCGAATACTGACATTTCCTGTAACTGTAGAAATGAGGATTTCTGTTCGAATTACAAAACTTTTTTTGTAAAATTTGGTTATTTCTGTAACGTTACAAAACATTTTTTGTATGTTTACAGTATTTTTTTCTCAGTGTAACAACTCACAGAGGAAAGGTCATTACGATACAGTTAAGATGTATCGTCCGATTCTTAACTTCTTATTGTTTTTTGGGTTGGAAACCTACCCCATTACTGAAACTAAAGTAGCAAAAGTGTTCGGTTTTCTTTGCGTTAGAGCGTTCTATATGCTAAGCTTCGTTTTTGTTATGACGGGAATTCTGCCGTTGGAAAGAATGTTACAAGGTGTTTCCCAATATACTGTTTCTGCCTTCCTTCATGTGTTTGTTGGTTTCGTCTTTAGATGGACTTTGCAAAAGAAAGGTAAAGCCATAGACGACCTGCTATGTTCCATCGGCGAATTTAAGGACATCTCACCAAAGAAAGTAAAGTCAACAAGAAAAACACTTTACACCTTATTAGTTCTAGTTGTTGTAGTTCAATTATTTATATTGGTTCTTATTTTACATCCTCTGTCAGACAATCTAAAATTGAAAGTCAAAAGCTCCAAATATTTTGCAGGCTATAGCTTTATTTTTAAGAATGTCCAACTTGAGACCATGGCCAAATTTTGGAAATTATTGATTTCGTTGGCGTACGTACATAATGTGATCCCTCTTTGCTTGTTTGTCATCCTCTATGCGACGATATCTTGGAACCTGAGAGAAATCCTGAATAACTATAAAAGTTTCTTAAAACTCTCCGGACCAAATATTTCAGAATGTGCTAAAATGTTTAACAAGATTTGTTTTTTGGTAAATTACACCGACAAGACATTGAATTCACTTACGTTCATATCTGTATTGCATATGTCCTGTGGCTTGTATTTTAACGTGTTTAACATACTGCTAGATCACTCATCCTTAACAAATCATGGTGTTATTTCCGTATTGAACATAATTTACACGGTGATTTTTCTATATGGAATGCTTTATTATGCATCAAAAATTCCAAATGTTATGTCCGAAATCACAGAAAATATTCATTTGAATGTTGTAGACAAGGGTTCTGTTGGACGAAAAACGGAACTTCTTCTGCATGTTCATCAAGGTCTGTTTCTGTCGGTGGGACAAATAGTTATTATACGAAAAGGTTTGTTCCTCGTACTCATTGGAACTATAGCCACATATTGCATATTAATCAATTCTATTCCAATAAAGCCTTTTGAATAAAGGAATATTAAAATTTGTTAATATTAATATTGTAAATTCAGTAAGTATAGTTGTGAACATTAAGTAAAAAAAAATCAAGAGACAATAACTTTAGGATAACCTAATGGATTCTTTTCTGTAAAAAAAAAACTATTCACGATTGAGATCTTAAATTGTATATAAATGCACTGTTGAATTATTGTTGCACTGGTGTTTTGAGAAAATGATTTCGAGAACAATAACCATAAAAATATTTCATAATCTTTAAGTTCAAGTGTTCTGCACACGAAACTGACTTAAACTCGCTTATTTAGCACATTGAAAAAGTTAATTCAAAGATTTCATTGCTATGTCTATAAATATTGCTACTCTTAGCCTCTTATTTGTTTTAAAAAGGGAATAAGTGTGTGAGTGTATTTGGGACAAATTGCATTGGAAGTTACTTCATGAATATGTGATTTCTAACAAAAATAGATTTAATAATGTTCTGAAAGAATAATGTCTCATTATCAGCGGCTACTTCACTAAGAGGTAATGCATAAGAAGTTACGTCTATAAATATTACTGATCTTAGCCTAAGTGTGTGAGTGTATTAAGGATAAATTGCATTGGAAGTTTTACTTCGTGAATATGTGATTTCTTACAAAAATGGATTTAATAATGCTCTGAAAGAATAATGTCTCGTTATCAGCGGCTACTTCACTAAGAGGTAATGCATAGAAAGTTACGCGTCTATGAATATTACTAATCTTAGCCTCTTAGGTTTTGAAAAAAAAACCGTTTGTGAGTATATTTAGGACAAAGTACATTGGAAAATGCTGCGTTATATGTGATTTCGTAACAAAATGGACTTAACAATGTTCTGAAATTGTATAATGTCCCATTATCAGAGGGCTACTTCGCTGAGAAGTAATGCATTGGAAGTAACATATTTAATGTACGATAAAGTAAGGGTGCATTGACACCCAATATAAAATCGAATCCATCATATAGCCCACCACTATCTGTATTTTAGCTTCCACACTACTTTTATAACGTAAAAAGTGGAAGGTATTATAATCGTTCAGTCCGTCTGTCTGTCGGTCTGTCAGTCACCCACTTTTATATCCCAAACTACAAATGCTATACGGACAAGTGTGATACGTCAAAAAATACAGCGCATCGAAATTAGAATACATTGAAAATTTCAAAAAATAATTCGATTTCGAAGTACTTCAATTATTTAAAAAACTGCAACATTTAATGCTCATTTAAAAAGCATAGGAAGCCATTTTTTATAAGAATTAAATCACCATTGCCATTAGCAACATCGCTCGAGAAACTTTAATTCTTTTAGACAATAAATAATAAAAAATTTATTTTTGCGACATCGATCAGTTGAAAGCACCTCATAATTAAAAATATTATTTGAAAGAAGTGTTTCAGTATATGAATGTTTCAGAATTTAATAAATATTATGATTAGATATTGCCCAAAAATTTTTTTGAAAAGTAACTTTAAATATAACATTTATGTTGATTCATGAATTTCATTACTTTACGTAAAAATATTCATTTCATTATTTTATGTAATGATATTAAATTCATTACTTTATAATAATATTGAATTCATTATTTTATGTAATAATATTGAATTCCTTATTTTATGTAATTATATTGAATTCATTATTTAATGTGATAATATTACTTCTTCGGAGGCTCTGGCAACCATCTTCCATGGGATATACTTGAGCACGAAACAACAAAAATAATTTTATATTGAATTTATTAAATTATGCAATAATTTAATGATAGATAAAGCACCATAATTACAATCCTTTTTGAAATTTATGTATCTTACTAAACTATACGTATAATTTTTAATAAGACTAAGCTAATTGTTTTTCTTTTTTTTTCTTTTTTCAACAAAAAAGTGTAAAAGAGATTTGATGATCATGCACAAAAAGTCACAATGCTTGCAAAAAAGAATGTCCGATGCTCGCCAAAGTGATCGAAGCCTAAACCAGCAAGAACGCACCCAAGTCCTGCTCCTATAATAAATAATGTGACATAAATCAAACATCATAAATTAGGTGTTTCCATTTTAGGAAGTTTTGTTTTGTGTTAAGGGGGAATGACAGAAGGTTTCCAAACAAAAGTGCCTGTGTGTTAATCCAATGGAAAACACAGATTTTGTTAACCACATTTCTCCAGATGTATTGAATATTTTTGCAAACGTTTTTTTTTATGAATGTAGTTGACTTACAGGGCTTTATAATCCCACTTTTTGAAATTGTTCCGAATATTTTGAAGTAAAATTATTTATTGAAAATATAAAAAAAATTGAACCAATTTCAAAAAATGGGATGATAGAGACCTGTAAGTCAGCTATATTTATCATATAAAAAAACGCTTGTAAAAATATTCAATATGTGGCTTATCATGTTTTTTCCTTTGGGTTAACACAGAGGCACTTCAGTTTAAAGACCCTTGGTCATTTTCCTCTTATCTAAATAGCACGTAACACGAGTTGCATGTCGTCAATAGCATTTTAATGAGTAGTTTATGAAAAAATTTAAAAATTACAAAGTGGGGCAATTATTTTGTCCAACCCCTGAATTGCTTTTTGCATATGTATCCAATACAATTGTACATGACTTCATTTTTCTGATATTGATGAAAAATTAAAATTTGGCAAACTTGCCTTGGCGAGAAATATTCTAGATTGTATTATGTTAATGAAAATTTTCTATACCTAAAATATTTTCGTACTAGCAAAATAATAAACACATTAAAAGTACTTTAAATTAATACAAATATACAACCTAAAAAATATTTTGTACCTGATTGCAAAAAATTGTGTAACCAAGCTGCGTGAGTAAATTAAACTTTTTAAAATTCGGGGAAATTATTTGAATCATTTCGTTCCTCGCTTCTCAAATAAACACAAATCTCCCTTGTTTAAAAAAAAAAAAACTTTACGCACTCTTTGCAAGCGTAACTGTCATTCGGCTTTCTAATAAGTAACTTCAAATACCATAAAGTATATAAGAGTATTATACAATAAAAATTTCGAATTTTATTTTAAAGATGGAATAACGCCGAGTGTAGCTTTACGAGTGAAAAATTACAGCATAGGACATGATGCAAGGGGAGGCTATCGCCCATATAATTATTAACCAATATGCAATCCCTGGACAAATTATTAGACGCACTGCAAGATTTCATGTAAAAGAGTGTTGCCAAAAACACAGTGTTGCCATATCTTAAAAATAAATACAAATATGTAGTCTACAACAATTCTTTTAAATAAAAAACAATAATATTGTAGTTTAAATATACCATTATTGCATAAAAACTCTTAAGAAACATAAAAATACTAAAAAAAATACAGTGTGTCTAATAATTTGTCCAGGGACTGTACCTATTTTAGTGTACCACAGTTCTATTAGCACGATTTTGTCCTAATAGTCGAAGTTAAAAGTTGGCATCAACAAATAACAGAAATGTCTAAGTTGATAAAAAAAAGCTATACTCAAAAGCGATTATAAAGCGTGCATTGTAAGAATGCTATTTATTAAATTTTAAAAGTTAACTGAATAACTTTTTGTGTGTTAAAAAAGATGTGTTCAACAAAGATAAATAAACAAGAGGGACCTTACCTAATCCTTCATGAGTGCTGAATAGAATGGACTGAGTGGTTGCTTCTGTTCCAGGTTTGCTGCTTAATTTCGCAAATGAGGCTACAGCAGGGTAGAATATTCCATACGTGAATCCATGAACGATTTCCATGGGAAGAACAAGCCACGGATTTTCCAGGTAACTGTAAAATAGGAATCTCGCACTGTAAGCCACCAGTGCCATGCTCATTGCATTGAAATGTCCAACCTTTTGTATAATCCATCCAGAGAAGAACATAAACGGAAGCTCACCAACGAAGCATTGCACAGTCTGTACCAGACCACAAAGTAAACGACTCGCACCGATGGTGGTCAGGAACCAGATCTGATAGCTCCACATGATTCCCACACCGAATCCGTTCATCAAGACTCCAAACTGGAACATCAGGAAATCTCTGGAACTCATCACAGTTCCGACGTCTTTCAGAATGTTCTGCGAGAGTTGAGGCTTGACCAAGTCCATTTTCCAAAGGTTCCAAAGCGTCAGAGTGAGCAGCAATGCAGTCAGCATGAAACTTACCAAGTAATCTTTGGTGTAATCGTATAACAATCCTCCTACTGGACTCATCACACCCCAGCCTGCTGCCCCATAAAGTCTTTGTCTGCCGAAATCGGAACCATATTTTGCCACGCTTTCGCAGCATGCTGTGTCGGAAAGTGTGAACAGAGCGTTGATGCTTGCATGAGCTATCAAATGGAAAGTTGCGAATTCCCAGAACTGGTATGATTTAAACTGATTAAATTCTTCTGTTTCATTGTTATCCGCGCAGGATTTAATGTAACAGTTTTCGGAAGAATTACAACACAGATCGCAGATCGATTCTAAAGATGATGCATCGAATTTTCCATCTTCACCATGAAAATACATCTCTGTGGAGTTTCTTCGTGCCTCGAGCACGTGTGAACTTAACCGATAGGAAGAATTCATTACACATTTATATTCAAATTCGTTTTGTTTTGAAGTTCCAAAAAAGCAAAAAGAATTGGATTTGTAATTCGTTCTTGACGGAAAAAGTTCACAGATTTCACTCATATTTTGGGGATCGAACAATGTCACATCATAATTTACTCGAGTTTCGTTGACGTTCAGTTTTGGAATGATTAATAACAATAATATAAATATTGCTGGTATTATTAAAAGGATGTATAACATGATTTTTAATTTATTAAAGTAGTCCGTCAAATAACCAATGAAGGTTTTCGTGAAAATGAACAAGAATTGTTCTCCTGACATTACTGCAGCATAGGAGGTGGCAGTTAAACCAATTCGATCTTTTGCCAATACACCTAAAAATGGAAGACTTAATCCGAAGCCTGTAAAAAAATATATAAAAAAAATTTATTTTAGTAATTTTAATGTTTAGATATTTGAAATAATTCATTTCAATAATAAATATAAAAATTTCGTTTACAACGATTTATTTAGAATCTTTTTTTTTATTTATTTACTTTTATTAGGTAAAAAGTTAAGCAAATATTTAATAAAATGAGGGAGAGGGCGAGCCCCCGCCCTCTCCCACTGCACCCTTCCTTTTCCGGATATCATATTGCACTGCTTCTAGCCATCGCGTTCACTGTCAGTTTGTTTGTGTACATTGCTGAAGATGGTGAGCCTCGACTTACTGAAACATGTACAATTTTCACCAAATAAACCATTTGCGCTAATATTTACGTTGTTCTTCTTCACTCTCACAGAACTGACTTCATTAAAAAGTAAGCATAATAATATAAATAATGGTACATATTTTTAAGTAAACAAACATTATAGGCATGTTTTAGGACTTGAGTACTAATACAAATGCTGAATAAAAATATTTTATTTATCGAGGCTCGATATATTGGTGAATCAATGTTGCGTGGGATATGGAACACCGGTCGAAGGACATGCAGAAATGAAAACTTAAAGGAAATACGTCATCTGAAACAAGCGAATTGATCTGGTCTAATTAATGAAATGGAAATGCAAAAAAATTGTTTATAAGATTTTGATCTATAAAGAATTTCGGGAACTCATGGTCATTTGTACTATACAAGCTTATGGAATATTTACAATAAAGATATACTAGTTTTTCATCTATAATTAATAATGTTCAGTTTTGGTGAAAATGCAATTTTACGAAAATTTTAAGCAATATTACCTCCTACAAACAGAAAGAAATGAACTTTGAAGGGGACCATTACTTTGTCAATATGCCACCACTTAGTTTGTACTTTTGTATTGTTAACACTCTGCCCTTCGCTAGAAATGACATAGATTTCTAAACTGTTTTCTTTCTTTTCGGACTCCATTTTATATCTGAAAGACACTTAAAATATAAGAAAAAGTTTTTAAATTAGAATTAAAAATGTAATGGAATACAACACACCATACATGGAAAATTGACTGATATGGAAATAAAATAAGTTTAAAAAATGAATTATTTTACAACTCTTCAGCAGCTTATACGCGATTCTAGGTAATAATTTTCAAAAACTCTATTACTCTTCATCTTTGCTCTTCCACAATTCTTCAGTAAAGTTATTTATTCGGTAATTAAAGAAGCAATAATAAAAAAAAACTAAGAAAATCTATAATATTTATGAAAAGATTCAAACTGAACTACACAAGATTTATAGCAGGAGTATATAACTATAAATTACTACGATATATATAAGTAAATGGGTGAATAAAAATGGGTTAATATTGGTAATGAAATGGGTAATGATGTGAAAATACGGCTATTTTCCGATTTATTTTATTAGAACAAAATTTAAAAACTCCCCCTTGTACTAGTTAAGAATACCACGAAACTTACACTTGTCTTGAAAGTTGAAACAAAAGTCTTTAATTACAATAGAGGCACTATTTATGCTCTATATAGTTCACAATGTAACACGTGTTACAACAAAACGTTATTTTTTTTTTAAAGTTTGAATCAGTATTTAAGAATTTTGAGAAAATAGCATTGCAAACAATGGGTTTTTTTGTGCCTAACTCTCGTACTTCACTGCTGAAAAAGGTACATTCTTCTACTGATACAGAGTACATATAAAGAGAATTGTCAAAATACATAAATAGAATTATTATCATCACTGAAATTAACGCAATAATAAACTTTTCAAATAACAAAAAATTAATTATAAATATTAAATATGCGAAGTTTGGGCAGTTCCACCTAAAAATGGCTTCTTCTTCAAGTAACTTTCGGACACTTTTTTTTATTGTTCACACCACCAAAGTCCTCAATGTGTACAACATTTTTTGGATTAATACAGGCACGTATATTATATTTACTCTAAACTAAACTAAACTCCTCGGCGCAACAGCCCATTAGTGGGTTAAGGCCTGCCGTGCCCATTTCAACTTTTGTGACCTAGGGCTCTGGGGTGCTAGGCATATGTCCCGGTAAAGTGGTCAGCCTCACGCGAAACGCCCCAGTGTTTAGTTCCCAAGCATGCTTGGCACCCATTTTATCGACCCACTGAAGGGATGAAAGGATGGGTCAACCTAGCCCAATCCGGGATTTTATATTTACTCTAATATAGAAATACAAATCTGCCGTCATATATTATCTTTGTTCTATGCTAATGACTAATTCTTACAGCAAAATGCGATTATACAGAGTTATTGAAAAGAAATGATGACTTGGTACCAAGTCATAAAAACCATATCGTCGTAATGGGGTAACTTTGGGGGGAAACTTTGATGTTTTGATCCAAGCATAAATCCCTGGTACAGAATTTGTTATTGAACATATTTTTTACTCTATTATTTTAGATTATTATTTACTCTATATTATTTACACTATTGGAAAAAAACAAGAATTTTTTTAGAGAGCGTATTTAATGAGAAGTTATTAGCTTGAAAAAGCGTAAGCCAAACTTACTCTCCAGGACCAAAGTTACCCCATTCGACGGTACCATATGAAACTAATTATACAGCAATCTACGGCATCTTATAATTTGTGCTCTTATCGCAGGCTCAAGTAAGACCTTGTATAGTTTAAAGGCTAAAAAAAGCTTTATTGTCTGATGTAAGGGTGGCCTTTTGGGCAAAGAGGCAAAGGGTGATGAAATTGAAACTGAAACGTGAGCATATGGAGTCAAATATGTATTAAGGCAGGGATTCCCAAACTTTTTGCACCTGCGTACCACTTGACTTTTAGAAAAATTGTGGCGTACCACCAAACCTAAATATTTTAATAAATGTATAATAAAGTCTCTTCTAAATGTGTTCAAAGGCATTTTAATTAAATTCCTGAAAAAACTTCATATTTAATAGTAAGATATTTGTTTATTTATAACTAGCTTATAATAAAGGAGAAATAGAAAGATTAAAATGGTATTAATTTACAGTTTTATTTATTACCCATAGCTCTAAAAACATACAAATAAAAAAATAGTACAAACTTATCTTCATTTTTACGTCCTCTTCAACACTTATTTCGCTTCTATGTTTATTTTTTATGTACAAGAGTTCAGAAAATCCACTCTCATACAAGTTACTCCTAACAAATGGCATCAAAAATAGCAGAGCTTGCCGGAAGATCGAAGGGTACAAGGTTTTGCATCTGATATAGAAGTTAAAGATTTCTATTTAAAATAATGTTAATGTTTAAAATAATGAGTAATAGGTTTGAGTGCTCACTGCTCATGCGTACAGAAGCTATTAATAGCATCATAGCTCATAGCTCATATCACTCACGCGTACCACCTGAAATTTTCCCGCGTACCACCAGTGGTATACGTACCACCGGTTGGGAACCCCTGCATTAAGGTGTTGACAGATTTGGTGGACGCCAATTATGTAACCAATGTAATAAGACAAAAATAGTACACCAGGCGCAAAAAAAACCCTTTCAAACTACCAACTGAATATCTATTAAGGAAGAAGTCCTGGCTGATTCATTCACTCGAACTCGATGATCAACACCTAGCCGAAACTATCGAAGGTTCAGATTCCAAATTTTAGGAACTAATTTCTTTTGTACCGAAGGCGTCATTTAAGAAAAGATTTTTCGAAATTCGCGAGCCCATATAAGATTGCAGTTTGAACATTATTGTTTGATTTTTTTTTATTTATTAAAAATCTTTATTAGATTTCTAAATGCTTGGTCAAATTTTTTCTACTCGATTCTAATAATATTTTCTAGTTAGATTTGATTTTAGAGATCTATGTTTAGTTTTAATGTTTACAGATTGAAATAAACGGAAATATTGGTAAATATTTATGTATAAATGTTTCGTTTTAGTTTCGTAAAAAGAAGGGCCAGGATTCAGTTGGACATCCATAAAAAAAGTATTGGTGACGGAAGTGCTTAAATTATAATCATGATATGCTAACCAGAAAGAAGGGAGATCGATTTTCATAATGTAAATGTTGACATAATATACAAGTCACCATTATTAAGGGTACACCCGTGCAATGCCGGGTTTATAAAACTAATGAAATATATAACTTACCTATTTCAAACAAGTCTATATTAGGACATATAGTATTATTTCACAACAATCTTGATTTAATGTGCACTGTCATGCGTTTTCTTTTTTTTTTGTCCAAGCACAAATCGTTTAGAGTTGTTGAAACTTTTCATTATCTCTCAAATAAGCGTTTGCACCACATGGCTAAATTTTTGTAAAAGAGATCTCTATCTTAGGCCATAAATATAGAAATGCCTGTCTCGTACACTTTGCAAACAAAATAAAAAAGTATATTATCTAAAAAAAATACTTGGCTATTATATTTTAAACTCTATACATCCGTTGATCCGTTTGTCCGTACGCTTTTTCCATCCGGCAGTGCATATGTCGTTTAAGATGGTCTGCTATAATATAAGAGGGATTGTCAGTCCCATAGAGCTAATGCATTAGTTTTGGAATCACAACTTCCGCAGAAGTATTATTTTGCCCAGGTATGGGAATCAACATAACATCGAAATAAAACAAATTTGAAACGAAAATGTTATCTAGTTATTTATTTATATATTTTTGAAGTTTTAAAATGCCCCAAAATATTCAGCAGATGGCGACACTATTTTAAAACTTTATCAATTAATAATTAAATAACTTTATGTTATTTTCTTTTCAATTTTGTTTTAAAATGATGTTATGATGATTTCCATACCTGGTGACAATGGGATAACATAGCAAACCAATTCTTTTTCAAAAGTTGTGATTTCAAAACTAATGCATAAGCTCTATGGGACGGACAATCCCTCTTAAATTCTATTTTATATCTATCGATAAGAATTTCTGTCAGCATTCAAGTAACAAAAAAGTAAAGGCTATATTTAGTTCTTTTTGAATTTATTGGTGTTTTTAAAAAAAAATCTTTTTAGGGAAACATCATGGAAATACAGTAGAACCACTATTATCCGTCCCTCCTTTATCAGGAACTCTCTGTTAACTAAACATCCCTAAGCCAACATCAAAAATTTCTAAAACAAAATCATTCTCCGTTGTTCACAAAAAAAAATCAGGCTTCGAAATGTACGGCGATTCTTCAATGAAGAACCTTCGGCGATACTGGAAAACTTCCACTACTTCCCCTCTTCAAAAATCGGGATTCTCCTTGTAATTCTGAAATTGGAATTCTCCAAAATCGGGAATTCCGGCGTTTATGAATTCAGGAAACAGCGGTTATTTTAAGATAGAAACTTAGTAAAAAGCCTAAAGTAAAAGCCAATTTAGGGCAATCCTAAATTTTCGAAAATCTCCCGGGATCGTCAAAATCGTGATGTCTACTGTAAAACAAAAAAAAACACTTTTCCCGGAACTCCGCTCATATATTTATAAAATAAGAATAAAAGAATTCCAAACAATGGTTTAGACGTTTCTTTTTGCCAGAAAGTCTCAATTTTAGAGATAACTAAACTCTAAAATTCAATGTTTTCAACTGCATAACCGACGAGGATTTTGGATGTTGACTTCTGTACTATAAGTTTTACCATCCATGAAAATTCTCTATTATCCGGAATTTTCGATTATCTGACATACCTCCGGTCCCAATTAGATCGGATAATCGAGGTTCTACTGTATATACTTCTGTTACATTTTACATCAATGAATTATATCGTATTAAAGGATTTTTTTCAATTATTATTTTCATTGCTACAAATCATTTTGCAATTGAAACAGTTTTGGTGAGACAGTGAAGCCGCGAATTCCTAAAGAAAATATACGATTATGGGCAAGGCTACAGCCGACTTATTTATAAGGCCAGATAAGCTATCCTTGAAGTCATTCTTTGTGTGATTGTCATCTGTTCAGAACGAAATCTGTTCGCGCGCGACAGACCGTACTTTGCAGATGTCCAGAACAGGTTTCGTTCTTCGTATTTAGAACAGCAGACTCTCCGAAACGGACGGAAAGCATGATATCACGGATAGCTTCTCTGGCCTTAAAGTTGAGTACTCTGCGGCAAAGGCTTGTTTTATAGATTCCTAGATCTAAAAATTAAAAGGAATTTTTTTTAAATAATAAAAAAAAATGACCAAATTTTTTGACACAAATTTAAAATATTTTGGCAACTACTAAAACAGACAACATTTAGATATCTATCCTATTTTCAGATATTTCCCGTTAATTTACAAATAGTTGCCTTCCTTTATTTTACATTTTTTATTTATTGCAATGAAGTCTGATATAATATTTAATAGATATTTTATTTTGTTTACATATTTTTTTATTTCAATTCGATATAGAAGCTTAGATTTGATCTAAAATACATTTATTAATTGTATCATAAGACTGTTTTAAGAGGGACTGTCAGTCCCATAGAGATAATGCATTAGTTTTGAAATCACAATTTTTGCAAAAGAATTGCTTTGTCATGTTATCCCCTTTTCACCAGGTATGGAAATCATCATAATATCAATTTAAAACAAAATTGAATAGAAAATAACATCCGGTTATTTAATTATTAATTGATAAAGTTTTAAAATAGTGTCGCCATCTCCTGTAATTTTTGGCATTTTAAAACTTCAAAAATATATAATTAAATAACGATAACATTTTCGTTTCAAAATTTGTTTCATTTCGATGTTATGTTGATTCTCATACCTGGGAAAAAAGGGCTAACATGTCAAAGCAATACTTCTGCGGAAGTTGTGATTAAAAAACTAATGCATTAGCTCTATGGGACTGACAATCCCTCTTAAGTCTAAACATTCTTCTACAATTTACTCTTCTACATTTCTTGTTGCATTACGATTTAAAATTGTACTTTTTACACAATTTGAAAGATTTCAAAACAATTCTTAAAAATAATAGTATTTTTTTTAGAATTAAAAATACAAGTATTTTTTTCTAGAATTAAAAATACAAGTATTTTTTTTTTTACTTCACAAAAAGTATTGTCAAAATGTACAAAGTCATCTAATCATAACTTCTTGAAAGCAATAACAACAGTATTCATTTCATGTAAATTGTGGTTTAATTTTTTAAGTAAATCATCTTTATTAATTGCTTTATTAATTGCATCTTATACAAGTATTTTTTTCTAGAATTAAAAATACAAGTATTTTTTTTTACTTCACAAAAAGTATTGTCAAAATGCACAAAGTCATCTAATCATAACTTCTTGAAAGCAATAACAACAGTATTCATTTCATGTAAATTGTGGTTTAATTTTTTAAGTAAATCATCTTTATTAAATAAGAGTACATTCTTATCAAATACCAAAACAATTCTAGAAAAATAACATGTATTTTTTTTTGCTGCGCAACAAAAATTGTTAAATTGCTCGACATATACTGATCATAACTTCTTGAATGCACTAACTACAATATTCATTTCATGTAAATTATTTTTCAATTTTTTAAGTGCGTCATCTTTATCAATTAACAACATATCCTTAGCAATCACCGACCTTTCCCTTATTCGATCATAATAAGATACCTCCAAATGGTACCACTGCTTTACAGTCACGTCCTCGTCATCTAACTTCAATTCAAATAGAAACGGGGCACATTCATCTTTGGGTTTGCCACACAAATTCATATTCGAATCTATACAACTTTCGGATGGCAACTTCCAAGAATCTGTGTCACAATCCCGTATAAGTATAATTTTATTTCTACCAACGTCCGTCACCAAAAATCCCCTTTCAATTGACGTCGAAGGCCTTGTTAGCATTCGAATGCACTGGTTTTCAGAATTCCATCGTTGCAAATCGGCTTCATGAGAAGCCAACGGTGTTCCCAACAATGTCTGAAAACCCCTTCGAACCAGAATCTTATCTTCTTCGAAATTAAGTTTGTCAATGGCATCTTCTACAAGTAACCATTCACTGTTGAAGTCTTCTCCCTCGTCTTGAGTTCCGTCATGGAAAACGTTACTCGTCAATTTGGAATAGTACCAGTAAACAACTTTATGTTCACCTGGTTTTCCTGAAATGTTGGGTCGAAATTGAATGCCTAAGAGATGTTCAGATGCCACTTCGTTCTCGTAACCAGTTTCCTCAAATACTTCTCTTTGGGCAGCGTTCGATAAAGTTTCGAATGTTTTTTTCCCGCCCTTTGGCAGAAGGTATTCGCCGGAAGTGTTGTCCCTGATGAGGCATACAGTCTGCTGTTCTTCGTTGATGAGAACTGCGCCTGCGGAGAGTCGAAAGTTGTCGATAATCATCATATCGTTCATGTCAATAAGAAGTTTCTGGCCTGGAACTAAAATAAAGAATTCAAAAACAATTTCAATTTGAATAATATGTTACAATATACATTGCATCTTAAACAAAACAAACTTCAGCCCTTTTTGTATAGAAAGCGGAATAGGATAAATAAATATTTAAAATCTACTCTTATTATTTAATAAGAAAAAAAATAGAAAGTTGAGAAATACTCACGGGGTAAAATTCTCGATTTACCTAATGGTTTTGAAAACTGATAACAGATGTCAGCACCAAAAGTATTTTAAAAGTATAATACATTGACATAGCATCAAGGACTAGCATTAATCAAATTTATAAATTAATAAATCAAACAAGAAATATTCAAACAACTTTAAAAAAACACAACATAAAAATAGGAAGCCCCACCAAAAAAAAACCTGTCGAAAATAATAGCGAAGCATAAAATATAGCATCTTTAACCTTAATTGATGACAACGACTTGGTGAATAAATACCATTAACACTTCATTTCCGAATAAAAACGCTAAATTTAAGTTTTCAAATTCATTTTCTGTGTAACTTGATCAGCCAGAAACACATTTTTCAGGACTATGGTCTTCATTTGTCTTATATTTCGTTTAATTCGATAAACTCAAGCAGAAAGATTATTTTCGCTTGTTAAATTTTCTTGATAATCAGCAGTTGCATATTTCCGCTGCTTTCAGATCAGATTATGAGTCTATATATTATAACAATAAAACTATCAAAAAGACATTTATTTTCATTAGCTCTTATTTAATTACTAGCTAAACTGAAAATCAGCTTAGATTAAATGAGGTTTATTTATACTATTATAATACAATTAATTTATAATAAAACAAAAAAAAAATTGAATAGCAAATTATTTTTAACAAAAATTCATTTTACCATTTCCTTCCCTACTATTTATTTTTATTCTAAAAATCTAAAATTTGTGAAATAGACTCATTATGCATTCAGAATAAAATGGTGAAAGCCGGAGGAAAAAAAAATCTTAATTTTTTTAAAACTAAAATTAAGAAAATATATTTTCAAATCACAACTTTTGAATAAATTATAACAATAAGTTTTCGAAATTTTATTTATTAAAAATAAATAAAATTAAATTTTTAAACAGTTAAAAATGCAAGCATGAATAATTTAGGGCCAATTTATTTAATAAAAATTTTCAGTGATTTTATTTTAGCCATGTTTTTTATATTTTCATTTATTAAACATTATTTAATTCTGCAAGAGACATGACTCTTCCATCTAACGATACAAAATATAACAAAAAGAAAATATAATTTATAGAAAATGTATAGAAAACTTATAAAATTTATTTGAAATAAGTGCGACTTAGTGAGAAAAAATTCGAAAGTTTGATGATTCCAAATGCAATCATTGGGAGTAAAAGGGTTAATGCCATAAAATAACCTTTACTAATATTTGTAAAAATTCAGTATTATACTGAAATAGCAAATTTTTTCAATACGGCAGGAATAAATAATATCCCTTATTCTACTTCCGAAAAAATATATACATATTACAATTAAAGCAATGAAACTATGTAAAATAACATGTTTTACCCTTACATGTATCTTGAGTTCTTGCTATAAAAGTAGATAAAAGTTAAGCCGTAAAAATGCTGAAGGTCATAGTACAAGTTTCACAATCTGATCTTAAAAAATCTATTTTCCACTTTCGTTATACCAAATAGTTTTTCCGTTGATATATATTAAGTCAGGGCTGGATTTCTAAATAGGCTAAGTAGGCTGTAGCCTAGAGCGGCAAATTTTCGGGGGCGGCAAATTTTACGACCAATTAAAGCGGCATTCGGCATAAAAAATTATTATAAGGATACTAACATTTTTAAGAAAGAAAACAAATAATTTACATTAATGCGTAAATCACAAACGTATATATAGTACTAAAACTAATATTTAGTAGTAAACATAGTATCTGTGAGGGCAATTTCACCCTCTCCCCGGATTTGGAAGATGAAAGAAAAATACAACAACAGTTTAAAAAATTCGCCTATTATTTCGCTTTCGATTTATAGCTTAAAGATACATAGATTCTAATATGTAGAAAAAAAATAGTCACAAGAAAACTATATCTGCCGGCAAATCGATCCTTGCCTACAGGCGGCAAATCTTTAAATCCGGCCCTGTATTAAGAAGCTGATCTTGATTCATAGATAGTGTGACCGGTGACGACACATTACTTTATACTATGTAGATTGGAGCATATGTAGCACAATTTGTATCGCGTTGTAATAGGAAATATTTTTTTAAGGGGACGCGGTGCCCCAAAAAATTAAAACCCGTATTTTTATCGCTAGCATGCAAATTAAACTGTTTTTACAAAGAACTAACATTCAATAAACATATACGAAAAATTAATAAATATTGAAACATAAGTTTTTTTTAAATTCAAAACTTTAAAATTTTTAACGTTTTTTCAAAATGCTACTCCTCCTACAATTTAAAAGAATTTTTTTAATGGGTTTTATTGCAAAATGCTTCCACAACATACATTAATAAAAGTTGGTATGGATATTAAGCTATCAGTGAAACAAGAACAATTATGTAGCTTTATGAATAAAAATGGCAAAAATAGGGGTTTTTTTTATAAATTTTCAACTTTGTCATTTAAAAAAAAACTATTCACACTAGACCTTATCCCATACCAACTTTTGTTAATAATATATGTCTCAACACAGGAAAAGTTTTTTGGAGCTCTACATTAGTTTACCTAAAAACCTTAGGGTTTTAACCATTCAGAAGCTAAAAAAATTGAAATTGAGAAAATCAAAATCAAATTTACAAAACCATTTTACCAAACCACTATATTTTCCATAAACCGAAACCATTATAAAGGATCCCTGCTTTTTTTTGCAATATCCATAGCTCACAGCATGCGAGCATGTTTAGTTATGTTCTTTATTTTCTGGGAAGATCTAAAATTTGGGTACCGCGTCTCCTTAAGTAAAAATATACAATGTATTTTTAAATTATATATTCGGGCATTTTTCAAAATATTACTAACATATAGGGTCCGGAGTATTCTTTAGCAAATATTTACAATCGTAAATTCATATAGGCGAACTCGCCAATAAACGGACCGGACCCTATATCTTAGTTATACTTCGGAAAATGTGAATATTTTACAACTGGAACCTTTTATTATTTCATTTTCATTAGGCAATTATACAATCAACGATATTTTAATGAAATTATCAATATTTGTTTACAATACCACATAATAACTTTAACTTTACTACAAGTTAAAAAAAAATCTAAAACATATAACAACAAAATACTGATCAACGATTTTGATATAGTTTGTGATGCGAACACTTACCTGAACTTAGTGGTTTTTTTTATAAAAAAAACAAACCAATAGTTTTCACACAAAATGACTCTTACCTTAAAAAAATACTTTTTGCCTTTCAAATGCTAAAAAAAAAATATTGAAAATATATTTGGTTTAAAATTTGAGTTAGTGCATAGTTTCTATAAAACGAAGATCAAAACGGTGAAAGAGAAATAAAATGATACAAATCCTTATTGATTTTCAATTAATATGTTTATCTAAAAGTTTAATTGGAAACTTTCTTTATTTTCCGTCTTTTTTCTTATTAACTAGCAAATTTATACCCGTTCTTCGCACGGAATAAAAAATATCAAATAGATTCCAAATATGTGTACCATATACCCCGTTATAGGATCATAAACTTATTATTGTTTCCGCTTGTTATAAATTATAAAATCCCGTTTCATTGCCTTAAAATTCCAAAATAAAAAATACGTTATAAAATGCACTCATAAATGTCATCACAATTCCCTCATAAATACATAAAACCTTTTAGCTCATTTGGCGCGTTTTAGGAAATAATTTGGCGAGAAAATAGATCTAGCTACCCACACCCATTATACAGCTCTAACACAATGACCTTCGAACAACCGACCAGCTTATAAATTATTTATAAAAGAAATTGCCTATTTGGCGAATTTTAGTTAATAATTTGGCGAGTTTGGCAACGTATTTGGCGAACAAATAAAGACATAACACACTAATAGCTCTAGTGCGATGGCCTTTATTAACCATCATAGTTCAGTAATAGCTTAACTATACATTTATTGCTTAAATATGCATACATGCAGTCAACAGAAAAATCCAATGAAAAAATCATCAAATAAACCCACAATAAAATCCGGGAATGAAGACTGGCGGAATTACGTCACTTGAAACGTGTCAATTATTTTTCAAATAATAAATTTAGTTTCTGAAAGTAATGGCAAAAGAATAAAATAAACATTTTGAATTTTAAATGTTTTCGTTAAAAGTTTTATTTAATTTTTTCAGCCGATGGCATCAGGAAAGAGAAAAAATGATCGGATTTGAGCGAAAGTGGTGTATTTTTTTCAGAAAATTCGAATTTTCTCTAAAAATGGAACAAATATGAAAAAACTAAGCCTCAGGTGCACACGTTAGTATTAAAGGGAATCTATCTTTAAAATTTCGAATTCCTGTGGGCAGTACAAGTAGGTCTTTTACGATCCGATAACAGACACACACACAGACAGACAGACTCTTTCTTTTATTATTATAGATGAGGTGTCATACTTCAAGATAGTCGACCTTTGATGACCTTATTTCCTTACATATAATTTCAATTTCGATAAAATTTAGACTCATAAATCTATGAAATAAAAAGAACCTGTGAAGATATTATTTCCTTGCATATAATCTCCATTTTGATAAAATTGGGATGTTATGAGTCTATGAAATAAAAATAATCTCTGATGACATTATTTCCTTACATATAATTTCAATTTCGATAAAATTAGGACTTGTTAATTTATGAAATAAAAGGAGCTTCTGATGACATTATTTCCTTACATTTAATCTCCATTTTGATAAAATTGGGACTTTCTATAAAATAAAAAGAACCTCTGATGACATTATTTACTTTAATATAATTTAGTTTTTGATAAAATTAAGACTTATGAATCTATGAAATAAAAATAGCCTCTGATGACATTTCCTTCATATAATATCCATTTTGATAAAAATTGAACTTTTGAATCCACGAAATAAAAAGATATTCAAATGTATCTCGGGACCTTCGTGATTGAAATTTGAAACCACACAAGGTCTCGCATCTGCTAAGAACGTCCTTTTAAAAAAAAAGTTATAATAAAAACCCAATAACGCTTCCTTACATCATTAAGAATCAACCCACGTGACTAAAAGAAGGATGTAAACACAGCGTGGGAAGCCGTTCTTGTTTGCACTTATTACCATAGAGTTAAGAAGAAGACGGAGACGCTGCCGGACGAAAAACAATACTAAAATCGGTGTGCAAAGTGAAGCCATCGATCGCTCTGTAGTAAGCCCAAACAAACGCTCTCGGCGAACTATTTGGCGCGCTTCTACATAGGAGTTTGTATAGCTTACTACTTCGAATTGGCGATTTCCGACTCTCCAATACAAACTATAATTACAACGTATTTTTCTTACCTGTGAAGGGAATTACTACCATATTGTGTTATATTCAGATCTCGCCAACAACTTCGCAAACAGTCATTTTTAATTAACGCTTTTTAAGTAATGAAATGTCGCGTTTCAGCATGAACTAAGATTGAGTGAGAGGTTTGGGCTTATTAGGGTTGCTTGGCAAATTTCTGACGGCTTCACTTTGTTTCGCGCCAAGCATCTGCATCTTCTTAATTTCTATGATTATTACTGCTTGGTTCAACACTCCGTTCGAACTCCAGTTAAAAAGCTGCGATATGTCATGAATCAGCTGCTGATTTAGAGGCGCTTCATTGGCCACGAAGTCAGCTGACGCAATTGTTTTGGTCGATTTGCCAGATTCGATTGGCTGGGCCCGTGACACCTGTCTTAACTGTCTGTGAAGTTTGAATGATGTAGTGTGTTTAGACGTTATGGATAGAAGTTGGATACTTTGTTTGGTAAGTTTTGTTGATGTTTTAGGTTGGTTTAGTTGACTAGAATGTCATTTTTTAAAATAATTTTTTTTCTTAGGTTAATTGGTGGAATAATTGCAACACACAAACTTAAATAAAAACACACAAACGTGTTTAACGTTCTCTGAAAGTTAATACAAATAATTTTTTAAAAAAATATTTAATAATTTAAATAATCTTATACTACCTTTTTTAATCCTCATACTAGGTTCAGTTTCGTAGAATGTCATTTATTTAACTATAAATATATAGTAAAGTTAGATAACTATTATAATTATTATTTACTTTTCCCCATAAAGTTATCACGTAAATATACGTAAATATGCTATTTAATATAGTTTAGGTCTCATCTAATTTAAGTAATTTAATAAAAATATTTTTAAAAAGCAAATATCTGATATCCTAGTATATTTTATATCGTTATTAAACAAAATCCCCAAAAAGAGTGTTTAAGTAAAACTTTTCGATACATGCTTTAAATTAAAAAGATTTTCTCCAGTTCATAGTAATTCAAAATGAAACTTACCAAATCTAATCTAATTTTACAAAAATTGTAATTAATAATATTTAATTAGTTATTCATAAGATTTAGTTTGTAATTATAAAATATTTAATAATCAATAAAAAATATTAACGAAACGTTTTTGAGTTTTCAATCAATTGATAAATTAAAGATGTTTAATAATAGTAAATAACAATATTTAATTGGAAATCAACAATTTCTAATTATCTAATCATTAACAACAACTAACAGAGATAAAACTATTTATTTATATTTTTTAAAAAGCTATATATATGAAAGAAATTCAAAACATACACTCTACTGGTACTGGAATGGAATGGTACTGGAATGTTACAAAAGTGTAGGTATTAATTGGCAACCTGTAGCCCACGAACTGCATGCGGCTCTTTGACAACTTTATGTGGTCCTTCGCTCTTTATAAAAACCCAAAACTATGTGGAAAAATCTTTAAAACTAAAGCAAAACACTTTTATAAACGAAATGTATCAAACATATTAGGATGTATTTATTTTGATGATAGATAATTATATAAACAATTATATTATATTATATTATATTATATTATATTATATTATATTATATTATATTATATTATATTATATTATATTATATTATATTATATTATATTATATTATATTATATTATATTATATTATATTATATTATATTATATTATATTATATTATATTATATTATATTATATTATATTATATTATATTATATTATATTATATTATATTATATAAACAAAAACAAAATTTTAGTTGTTGTTAAATCACTTAAATAAGAAGTTATCATAATAAGGGGTAAATGGAAGATTATTTCAATGGTGTAAAAAATCTTCAAACAATGTTTTAAATATTTCGATATCGCTGTTTAATATATTTCGAATACTGAGTTCAATTGTGAATTATATTATTTCCATCAAATGTGTTTTTATCAATTGAGGCTAGAATGGATTATTTTATTTGAAATGATGAAAAACTTGCATTTATTATCAAAAATAATTTTAAGTGTCGAGGATCCTATTTTTACATAATGAGTATTTTAATTAAGTTTTATTTATTTTGTTCCTTTATTTCTAAAATAATTTATAGGTGACAGTACGATATGTCAAATTGAAGAATAAAAAAAATATTTTTTATGTATTTATACTTTGAAATACAAATACATTTTTAAAACAATAAGTAATTATTACAGAACTTTCGATTAAAAAGAGTTTGTTTAGTTTTGAGGTTTATGAGAACAAAATGCTGTGTTTGGCGTTTTATTTTTAACTCATTGATTTTGTGTTGAAGTAGTTCAAAAAATTACAATTTTTGTCACAAGTTTTCATTAAATTACCGATTGAAATAACTATTAATCATACATAATATATCGCGTTTCTTCAGTGACTCGTGTATTACAAATCAAAGGCCATTTAAATTGAATAATAATTATATTACCTTTACAAGATAGTCAAAACTAGAGGTTACATTGAATACCGCTTTTTTTTCAATAAGTTGACACCAAATAATTTAGTTTTGTCATTCTTGATTTCTATCCGTGCTACGCTGACGCTTACAAAGCACAATTTCAAATTCCCAAATTCAATTTCTCAATTTCAATTTCCCAAATTATAGCAATGTGACTGTGGCGGTATTTGCTTCGTCAATTTTCAATCTTAGTTACTTAGCACAGAGCAAACATTAGATCTGATTTAAAATTTAAAACAAAATCTTCTTGCTTTTCGAAACGAATTGTGTTTATATAACGAATTTGCGTGTGAGTAAAAATGTTGAAATCCACAATTTATATCGATTCGAAACTTTTCATTTAGAAAATATAACAGTGAAAAATATAAATATACTTAATCGAGTTAAAACACGCAAAAGAGTAATAAAAGCACGCAAAATGCCAATTCATAGAACTCCAGGGGTGTGGTGTTTGGAGTTCCTGAAATTTGAGTGATCTAGTTTTGGAAATGATATTTTTCCAGTTTTTTTTTTTTTAGCAGTTTTGGCTTTATCCAAAATTGTTCGTTTTTCTACGTTAATTTAATAGTTTTTTTTTACTTTTTTCCAACAGTGGATACATCGAAAATATAATTCGAAATTATTCGAATATTATTCTATTAAATGGACGTTAAATTTTTTAGTCTTTTAAATTTTAAATATACTTCCAATCGGATTTTTTTTAAAGGAAATTTGGAATATGTAGCCTAGCATAATTAGTTTTGCTTTAATTTGATTACACTTATTTATGGATTTGCCACTTATATAAGATATTAGAAGATAATAAAAAGATATTGACACTTATTTGTGGGATTTGCAGCTCGTTTTGTAAAAGTGGGTTGTAGATGGACTGATAGACAATAAGAATATAATTACTCCCACTTTTTATGTTATAAACGTTATGTGCAAGCTATATAACTGAATGATAAGGGTTTTTCAATATTGCTGGAGTTTTGCGATTTTCGGATCACCAAGGATTCTGATCGAGGGAATGTTTCAGCTATTAGCCTTAATTTCGTAATTAAAAATAGCTGATCCAATCCATCTTCTTTTCAATGTCAACTTCTGGAGGTTAAATCAATTTTGTAAGCAGAATTTAAATAATAATAATGAATCATTTAAGGTATAAATCAGGCTCCCGCTTTTCACTAATTGGACATTAAAATATGCAAGAAATGCTCTGAAACTCAAGATATAAGTGTTTCTGTTTTTAGTAGAAAATAAGTTAAATGCAATGGTTGCTTTTCAATTTTTCATATCAACATTCCGCTTAGTATACTCTAATTTTCTATTCGAAATATATGTTTTCTCATGCTTGAATTCGGATAGTTTCTTTATTAAAAGAAATATTTGGACCTAGTGCGTTTTCAATATCAGATTAAAAATAGGATTTTTAATCATTTTAAATTCTGATGTGAGATACAGCATCGAAATTTGTTTCAAGAAATGTGTGATTTTGAACGCTGTTTGAATCCAGCGCAATTTTAATGCATTTAGTAAAATATGAAAATAAATAGGCGTTTAAAAATTAATTTCCCGAAGAAAGTATTTTCAGCATTTTTTTTTAATTTTCGGAAGTGCAAATCCTCCTGAACTCGTATCTGCAAATTTCCAAACATATTTAATAAGCAAAAATAGAAACAAACTTAATTTTGCTAAAGTACAATTGAATATAATAATAAAATCACACACACATGCAAAAAAATCCGATGCATTTATCTTATCCATAGCATCCATTTATAAAAACGTTTTAAAAGCAAAGGCTTACGGAATGAAACCTAATGTAATCTGTAGCAACCATATTCTAAACAAAACCGGTTCTAGTCGTTAAATTGTTTTCAACGCTGAAATGTATTGACCTTAATAGAAAAAGAGAGAAAAATTCCCCGATAAGCATTTCGTATTTAAAGAATGCACTTCGACCAACAAAATAACATAAGAAAAAGCACTTGGGTTTCGGTAAAGGATATTTGCGTATAGTTCCAAATCATTTATTATTTATTAACCAAAAAATTTAAATAGATAAATTAAAATTATGGTAAACAGTCAGTGTCCTCTTAAGGGTGTGTAAAAAAGGATTTCATACAGGGCCTTGAATGTGCTTCACTCTTGCAATACATTGCAAAAAAAGTTTTTGCAATGAACAATATTTTTCAATTCAAACTTTCTGCTTCGAACTTTTCTAGTTAAACTTTATAACTTTATATCTATTTTTATCTTTGCAAAAAAAAAGTTTTTGCAATGAACAATATTTTTCAATTCAAACTTTATTTCGAACTTTTCTAGTTAAACTTTATAACTTTATATCTATTTTTATCTTTGCAAAAAAAGTTTTTGCAATGAACAATATCTTTCAATTCAAACTTTATGCTTCGAACTTTTCTAGTTAAACTTTATAACTTTATATCTATTTTTATCTTTTTAAATAATCATTAACTGCGAATTGATTAAGCCCAATGTTATAATACCTTACAAAGCTTCTTTTTTACTAAGCTAATGCAGAAATTTTATGCATTTTTATTACACCAATAGATTTTAAATAATATTTGGGCTTCAACTTAGAATCTATCATCATTTATATAAATAAAATTCAATGCAAGACGTACTGCATTATTTGGAACTATCCCTCATTATATCATTGATTCAGATAGTATTACGCAAAGGACCAATATTTCCCTTGCGGAATAATATGTAAATGTCACGCATTAGCAAATAAGAGAAGTATTTTCATTTTTCGAACAATTTAACAATCTATCTTACGACACAATGTTGTGTACACAGTTGTACATTATTTTCCTGTTTGATCCTCATTTTTGTGATGCATTATTGTCCTGTCAATAGACAAATATAATGTATAATATGTGCAAGTGCACTTTTATGCAATTTTTTCGATAACATTATTTACTACTTGCACGAGTTTGTTGTTTCCTTGGCAACTTCAATACCGTTTACGTTTTTTGCCATTAAGTTCAAGATAAAATATGAATAGGCATTTTATTAGCATTATATAAAATGAACTGGCTTTGTTCATTTACATTATGTTCCTACAATGTAACTAGAAAAATCTGGCCATTTTCTTATCTGAAAGAGTGTTGTTTTTACTCAGAACGAAACATAAAAGGATAGATATATCTCCATGATTGAAATCGATTTGTATGCAGGGCCGTCGCGTGACCGGGGGATCGCCCCAACAATAGGGGCGAATTCCTGACCAACATTGAATTATATTATTTGTCGCGAATATCTAACTACACTATTATAGTAACAATTGAATCAAATTATAAATTTCTTTTAACCGAGTGAAATTCCTATATAGTTTCTTTTTATATGATCTTTTATGATAAAGCAATATTCAAATTTTTTTAGCAGTCTGAGCTTTAAATTCGGACTTTTCTCAGTTTATACACTAATCTTAGTAGCAATAAACATACTTTTCAAAATTTTATAAATGATAATAGAAACTTTTATTAATTTTCTCCTTTTTTTAAAATTTAGGAATGATTTTGAGATCAACTCAGCTTCAAAAATTTACCTAAGAAAAACTAATTTTAACCTTCTGAACGGCCTAGAAATCGACAAATATACATGGTTGTTTTCACTACACAAATTTTAAATTTGATTTAGTTAAAATAACATATTTGTTTACAAAATCAAAATTTGGTTTATTTTTGAAGATTGGTCTTAAACACATTTCCAAATGAAAAAAGTACATTATGAATAAAAATGTATTAATTATAAAATTTTAAAAATGTAAAATTATTGTAAGAAAGACTAATGCACAAAATACGGAAAAAAACCCGGCTCTAACGATCCGGAGGGGGAATAGGGGGGGGGGGGGGGGGTTAAAATGTATGCCTAGAAAACAACTGTACATTTTTGCCCATTTTCAGGCCGTTGGGGAGTTTAAATAAAGGTATTTAAGCGAATTAGATATAGTAAAAATACTATTTTTGCTTCACATTTTAAGTTTAAACTATATTATCGCCACCAACTTTGCCTGCAAAACAAAATCGAAATTGGGAAGATTTGAAATTTGAAAACATTAAACAAAAATATTTCTAAACTTTAAATTAAATTTCCTGTGTATATGTAGGGGGAGGAGGGGGAGAGGATGGCATGCAAAAGCCGCACCTGGCAACCATTCCACTTCCATGATTATATTTATTTTTTGAGCGTGTAAAACAAAGGTGGCGTGTCTCAGAATGTGTCATGCATTAATACGATCGATGTCGAAAATGGTTCAGTGACTGTGCAACAAACTTGCATGGGGTGGGTCTAAACCTTGGACTCATCGAGTAGATTACTAGAAACGAAATATATAAATAACCTAATTAGTTAACCTAATCGAAATATTAAATTTGGCCCTTTACTTGCTTCATTAAAATACTTTTTCATAATATAATTTAGAAAATATCACAATGCATTGTAATTTGCTTCCTGCTTAATGAATGTTCAGTCTGCAAATGTAAAGCTGCCCGTGTCTGCACGGTTCTAGTCGTGCGAACACGGACAGCTTTTACAACCTCTGATTGGTCTGATTGAAAAGCTTTCCATGACAGGATGGGCAGGTACCAAGGAATCACAAGCTTTAATACATATATACATTAAAATAGGGGGGAGGGGGGGGGGGGCTAATGGGAAGCAGGGCTAATGGGACAAGGGGCATAACGCGCGGGAAAATATACTTTTTACAAATATTTCTACACTACGACATTGTAACAGTTAGACTTCACATTTTAACAACAAAAGATCAGCCATTAAACGTATGCGTTGAAGTAGTGAGAATAATTGTTGTTTTGGAGAATCCAAAGTTAGTTAAAAGTGTATCTTTTTTTTCATTTTTAAAGTATTAAATAAAAACTTTCTATGAATTAAACTATAGTTTTAGGTAGATGACATACCATAGAATAAGATATATAAAAAATACGGTGGTGAAATACAAGCGCTTATGTGTTGGATCATTTATAAAAAACAACACTGTGGGGTCTAATGGGACAGAAACTGTGGGGTCAAATGGGACACGAATAAACCTAGATTTGTATGTTTCTCTTGAAGAATCTGTATAGATCTCTAATATCTTATTCATTCAAGTTGCCAACAACTTTTTAAAACTTTAATTTTAAACTTTTTGAACTGTTTTCGTCGTATAATAAGTAAAAGTTCAAGTAGCTTTATTGGTGAAATTTTTACACCTGCAATTTCATTAATTGCATCTGAACAGAGCTTGGTGAGGATAAATAATTTGTTATTGGTAAAATTTCCTAGAAAGCAAACTATTCTTTATTACGTTGGATTGATTTCTGAAATAGAAAGTGATTAACTCCGTATAAGCTATTTGAAGATAAAGACGGTCTTTTTAAATTCACGTACCCTGAAAAAAAAGGACAAGTTTGGGATAAATTTTAGAAGATACGAACACAAACTATCCTTACTACAAACTACACAAACTATTCTTACCATGTATTCAACAAAAATTATGGGAGGATCTTCAATTTTGAGTTCTAACTTTGATATTTTACCTTTCAATGGGAAATAATTGTTTAAAAAAATAAAATTTCATTATGTATACAAATACATAATGAACCTTATATATAATGTATAAAAATACATTATATAAAGGGTGTTTGCTTTAAAGTTTTATTTTCATGTCATTTTCTGACTAATTTTCCCTTTTTTGAAATTTAAATTACGGCAAAATTTACCTTGTCCCATTAGCCCTCCACCATGTCCTATTAGACCCCACGGGGGCTAATGGGGCATTTACATGCTTGTTAAAAATGCTCAGCAACTAAAATATGGTAATGTTTTAACATCTGTCGAATTACTTTTTAAGTAAACGAGTGTTTAGTTTATGATCTTGTAAAAAAAAGAAATTTAAATTCTTGTATTTTTGCTGAAATACAGAGGTTAATAAAATTTTGTCCCACTAGCCCCCACTCTCCCCTATATTAATTAAAATATATTAAATAATAAAAATATGTTAAAAAATATTATTACGTACGTACGTTACGTATTTCGTCTGCCATGTTTTGAAGATAATAGTAAAAAGTCCCCTTTTCATACACACCTTTTACTTATACAACTTGCAGAATGTTTAATAAAATACAAATAAATCACATTCAAAGCGTGTGTCGGTCACGAATTAACTCAACATATTGAATGCCTATTTATAAGCAAATAATAATGACCTTATTATAGGAAGGATGTTGAGTAAGAACCTTTCTTCCATTGACCGTCAAGATTGTATCGCACGTTTCATTTCAAAATATCAACTAAAAATGTCACACAGACGCATTTTACTTTTTACACCTATATTTTACACTTTTATTGCTCTTACGTAACGTGCGAGGTCAGGTTTTAACGTTCGCAATGCCTTTGCGGTTTTAGATTGTTAACATTGTTCAAAATTGCAGAACGGGTATCTGTGTAAGGATTGGAGGGTTACTAGAATTTCGAAAGTCTAATCCCGAACACTAAACGGTAACATGTTGTTGTTGGTATTATTTTTAATTTTTTTTAGGAATATAATCAATTTTGTTGTGAAACAAGCGAAAAAATGTGTGATAAAAAGTAATAGGATAAATAAGACAAAAATAAAGAAACTTCTTAAATAGCTGTCCGTTTTTGTGGTTTTAAAGAGCGTTTATTAAAACTAATTCAATAAAATATCATTGAACCATTGGTTTAACTCTCTGAGGGATACATTAAAAAGGCTTATAAACAGACCCATAAACCTGTCACTTGAATGTCAGGTTTCCCAGAAACAAACATGATTTTTTTTATAAATTATATATATTCTTAAAATTTGAAATTTTTTTAAAATTTAAAGTAGGGAGGATAAATTTATTAGCATTTGTTATAGAAATAAAGTTTTATCAAAATTAAAAGAAATTCAATTTTCAGTTTAAATTTTAATCTCATGTGGTGAAAACAAGTTCACATTTAGGCTAATTGGCTAATCCCTCAGTGAGTTATACTATTGACTTGTAAATAGAGAGACTATTTACAAATTAATATAAGTATTATTTAATTTTTTGTTATTCTACATTATTATTTTTCTTTTTTAGATGGAGCTCAAACATGCAGTGTAGTTCATTACATGAGTAAACCTCCTTAAAGAAACTTGAACAGAGAAGGAAAATCAATCAGCAAAAAAAAAAAAATCAATTTTTTTTTAATGAAATGAATCTTAAGAAACTTTGCTATGTTTTTGCTCAAACGTCACTATCATGTCCAAATTTTCCTGTGCATTGCAGTGACTTGCTTCTTCTTGATAATGGCTAACAATACATTTCATTGGGAATTTTTTAAACAACCGACGCTTGAAAATTTACCCATTCAACGGGCCAGCAAAACAAAGAATTCTCATTTTAACCCAGAAAATAGCTTACATGTTAGTCACCAAAACTTTAATACCAGATCAAATAGGACGAAACTCATTCTCATCTGGAGTAGATTGTTCAAAGGTTGGAATATTTTGGAAGTGAATCGCAATTCGTTTGTTAATAATAATTGCTCTGAAATTCGATGTGAAGTCACAACAGATAGAAGACGTTTGCTTGAAAGTGACGCTGTCATATTCCATTTAAGAACCATGTCCGTGGTAGACATTCCTGCTGTTCGAAGACCTCAGCAGAAATGGATACTTTTCAACATGGAGGCTCCGCCGCATTCCCGATTTCATGGCATGGCCTTCATGTCTGGAATGTTTAACTGGACAATGACTTATAGAGCCGATTCTGATGTGGTGACAAAGTATGGAAGTGTCCTTCGTACAGGTAAGAGCACCTTTAGTAAAAAGCAGCTATACTCGGAATGGAAGAAGAAATCCAAGATGGCCGTGTGGATGGTCAGCAACTGCGCTTCGCACTGCAGAAGGGAAGAATATGTCAAAGAATTGGAAAAATACATAGATGTAGAAATTTATGGGTTATGTGGAAGAGCTACATGTCCAGAAAATAAAACAGACGAGTGTTTGGAGAATTTTTCTAAAAAATTCTTTTTCTACTTGTCGTTCGAGAATTCCATCTGTGATGGATACATAACTGAAAAGTTCTACATGATTCTCAAGCACAACATGATTCCAGTGGTATTCGGAGGTGGAAATTACTCAGCGATCGCGCCACCGAATTCTTACATAAACGTATTCGATTTTAGTTCTCCAAAGACACTGTCTAGTCATTTAATGAAAGTAGCGACAAATTTTACACTTTATTCTACATACTTCAAATGGAAACGCAATAGATATGATATACAGGCTGTGCCAAGCGATTGCAGCTTATGTGAGAAACTACATTCCGATTCTTTCTTTGACACAACAGTGTATTCTGATTTAGATGATTGGTGGGTGAAGAAATCTCATTGTCGTAAATGGAACCCATAGAAATGTATTTTTTTAAACTGACAATTATATATACTATATACTTTTAATCTGCGTTACAACTATATTTTCTTTAACTTGAAGAAATTTTCCTAAACATGAAACTCCGGATAGCATATCAAGAAAATTTATTTAAACATTTTATAAAATCTAGTTAATATTTAAATGTTATTAAAGTACAAAAAAGTTTATTGAAAAATAAAAATGATAAAATTATGTATTCATTTAACACTAGCGCATTACTTTTCTTAACTTTGAATTTCATTAAATTTATGTAACTATGCAGCAATCAATGAATATGATTAATGCATTGAATGCAATATATTATGAAATAAAAATTTAATAAATTAAAAAAAAAACTAAATATTTACAGGAAGTTGTGGTATACTGAATTTTTCATAAAATTATATTTTTCCATAACACTAAAAAAATAGTGTAATATAGTTTTCTATTCGGGATGTTCGGAGGTTATTTTGCATCCAGTATCTATAATAAACTTGCAATTCCCCATTTATAAATTTATCAATAACCATACAATGAGTATTTTTAACGCATTTTTTTGCTAAGATAACTTTCTAGATTTAAATTATGGTAATTTTTTTTCTAAAAATTAGTATTTTTTACTGTTTCAATGTAGTAATATTATAACATTCCGTATATCCCCGTACCCAGTGATCAATAATAATCTCTATTAATTTACCATGACGGGCTTACAATGGTAACTAGAAGATTTAGCATTTGTTCCCATTCAAAAATCGTCTATCGAATACATCATCTTTTTTTAAATACGAGAGTGCCTTGTATTATATTTTTTTGGCAGTAGGTGTTGTTATATAGTGTCCGGAAGGATTTTGTGTGATTAATAATGTACTTGTTCGTTAAGCAAGTAGTTTAGTAACGATGTACTTGTTGGTTTTCTTTACTAGTCAATCTTAGTTTACGTAAATAATAGTAAATCAAAAACTTTACTTAAACGTTTGTCTTTATACTTTTATTTTAAAATGTACTATATATAACCTCTATTTTTAAATATATTTACTTTTAATGTAATATTTAAGAATACTTTACTTCGTTTCTCGAAGCATTATATTTGGTACACTCAATTTAACTATTTTACATCACTGCTTATGAGTGCTATTTTTTTTTATAGTTTTAATCACTTTTCTCATTTTTTATTTACATTATATATTAGGAACTTGTTAATAAATATTTGTTACAAATGTTAAACTTACGAAAAAATTTAAGGGATTTTTCATGTTTGTGTTATATTATACTTAATAAAGCTTTATTTAAAAAAAAATTTTAGAGTTTAAAAATTTTACATTCTATTTGTGAGAGTGTTTTTTTTATAGGTTTTACTACTTTTCTTATTGTTTTTAGATTATATTTTACTAATATGTTAATAAATATGTTGTTACAAATGTTTATTTTTAAAAAAATATTTTTAAGTGATTAATTTTGTTCTTGTGCAACATTTAGTAAAAATACTTCTTTCGTAATAAAAATACGTCTTGGATACTTTTTGTAAATAAAATGTTAAAAAAATGTTTGATTTGTTATTTAGCAATTTCAAAATGTATATATTTAAAAATGGCACATTAAAATACAATATTGCTATTACCGTCGACTTTACATGTTCAGTATACCGGGTGGCCCAGCGGGTAGTGTTTGAAACAAATGAAAAAATAAAAACAAATAAGAGACAGGAGAATAATTTAATGACGTTTATTGAATGGACATATTGGGCAATTCATGATAAAGAGGTTCGAAGTGCCCGCCATCTTTAACAAGGACAGCAGTTAGGCGGTTCTCGAATCCAACCATACTCTATACTCTTTACCCATACCTCCTCCATACTCCTGCCATACTCCTTTTGTTTGGCCAATTCTCTTTGTGGAACTTCCCACAAAAGCTAAAAAAAGCTTCCTACAAAAAGAATTGGCCAAACAAAAGGAGTATTATGGCAGGAGTATGGAGGAAGGTATGGGTAAGGAGTATGGAGTATTTTTGTATTCGAAAACCGCCTAACTGCTGTCCTTGTTAAAGATGGCGGGCACTTCGAACCTCTTTATCATAAATTGCCCAATATGTCCATTCAATAAACGTCATTAAATTCTTCTCATGTCTCTATTTGTTTTTATTTTTTCATTTGTTTCAAACACTACCCGCTGGGCCACCCTGTACCTTCATAGCCTGACAAAGAAATGTTACAGATTACTATGGCGTGTCAAGTTGTCGTTTAACATCAGGGTAAAGTTTATTCAATTTTTAAAAAATCTAACCAAAAAACTAAAGAACTAACAGTCCGTTTGATATATAATTTTGGACCTACCAAACTAACAAAACCCTTAAACTATTGTAATGATTTTTTATTAATATAATTATTTCCCTTTCTATAATAAATAAAAAAAAAACAAAGAAATACATAATTTTTGTTTGCCCTATTATACATAAACATTCCCATCATTTCCCTCAGATAAAACGCGTAAGCTTTCCAGTATTAAAACTAACCTCAATGAAAAGCAACTTCTACAGGGGTAACAAAAAACTTGTTATTGTCAACGGCAATTCGAGTTTTTCGGAGTCAAATTTAAACAATTTGAATTTAATTAAATATATTTTTTAATTAATGTACTTTTGAAATCATATGATTGGTTTCTGAACTTTGCCATGGAAATACTGTATTAGGTTCGTCAATTTACTGTACAGATGCAGAAAAAAAGGTTAGCATTCCTTATTCTTGTCAGTTGCTTATTCATTAGGAATTGCTCGAGGGGGGGGGGGGGGGGGGGTTGACGTGCCCCAAAGGGGGAGGGCAGAATGGTTAAGTATAATTTGAAATTAAGTTAGTTTTTACCAAGTCATTGTCGAATTGGTACGAAGTTGAAGAACATCAATCAACTTTCTAACCGTTAACATTTTCTACTTTTTTTTATAATCGAAAAAATAAAACTAAAAAAGGCATTTTTTAGAAAATAATTTATAAATCAATTAAATAATCATAAATAAATAATCAACTTTTTGTTCAATTAAAAAAAAATCTATTTTTTTGCTCGAATTCATACTCGTCTTTAAAAAGCTAAACACACTACCACACACATTTCTTTTTTTCATTCGTATGCGAATTCTCTAAAAATTCCACAAAATAAACATGGGGATGCCAAATGATTTTTGTAAGGGCGGTGGTAAGACGATGAAACACTAGAAAGAGAAATTTCAAGCCTATTGGTATTGCATTCAAGGTCAATTGAAGAAGAGTAGGAACCATATAATATATGTTTCCTACTCTTCTTACTTAACACGAATGAAACGACAGTGTTGGAGCATGCTAAACAGTGTTGAAATTTGAAACTCTACGGGATATATTTTACAGAACAAAACTTTTCAGACATTCCAACTAAATAAATGTATATATAAGTTCAAAAGAAAAAAATAACCACGAGCTACACTGCTCAAAAGAATTAGGGGAATGCAAGAATGCATAGTTTAAACCCTTTCACCCCCATGATTCCATTTGGAATCATCAGCTTTCGATTTTTTTTTCTCACTAAGTTAAGCTAGCACTTATTTATCGTTAGATGTAAGAATCATGTTTTTGAAGAATTAAATAATATTTGTTTTAATTAAATGAAAATATGAAAAACATGGTCAAATAAAATTAACTCCCAAAAAATTTTATGAAATAAATTGACCATAAGTTCTTCACGCTTGCATTTTTAGATATTAAATAATTTATTTCAACTTTTTTTTAACAAATAAAGTTTTGATAAAATTATCGTTATAATTTATTCAAAAGCTATGATTCCAATGTATTCCTTTTAAATTTTAGTTAAAATTTTTTATATTTTTTTCTCCTGATTTTTACCATTTCATTATGGATGCACAATGAATCTATTTAACAAATTTTAGATTTTTAGAATAAAAAATAAAACGTTGGAACTGAAAGGGTTAACAAAAGTACGCAAAGTGCCCTCCTAATTGTTTTCAGCAGTGTAGTTTTTCCCCGACGAAATTCCAATTTTTTCGCCGGAGGGCTATCCTAGCCCCTTTGAATATATTCTAAATTTTGTTAATGATTAAAAAATATTGTTTTAAATAAAAAAGAAAGTAAGGAACATACGAAATCATTTATAACATCAAAGTAATCCGATATCTAAAAACTAATCCGATAAAAAATTTCGAGAAAATAATTATTATTTACAAAAAAAAAAAAAAAAAAAAAAAAAAAAAAATTCGGGGGGATATTGCAAAACGAAGATACCCCTCAGGGAATTCGATTGAAAGCCTTTGCAAATGATGACCAGCTGTTTATAATAAAAACTAAGATTTTGATGCAAGTGTATTTTTGAGGGGTTAAACATTTTTACTGAAGAGAATTTTATGATTTTTCTTATTGACATTTTAAAAATGTGTAGTAATTTAGTATGAAGCCGTATATGAAGACGACCCACTGTATGCGAATTTTGCCTCATGCTTTCAACTTAATATTCTATTGAATAATTAAATGCCAAAAACTAAATTTTTTGGATGAATAGAAGCTGATTAAACAGGGTGCTAACTTTTTCACTCATACCATGAATAAAATTTTATTTGGCTAGTTGGAAAGGGACTTGTTTACGCAGCCCTACTTGTTCTTTTGAGAATAAGTTCTCTGGATGACGTCACGTTTTTCACACAAATACAGTTTTTTGGAATCAAGTGTAAATATTATAACTTTTATGACTCATCGTAATGTTTTGAACAATAGTTAAAGTTTTTTAATAATGAAATTAACTTTATTGTTAGTTTAAGGCATTTTCCTTACATTTCGCATATAAATATCGCTGCAGGCTGTTTTCTGTAGAGAAGAAGACGAAAACTTGGAAATGAGGTTATACACAACATTGACGTAGCAACTGACTGAAACAAACTTTCTCAAAACTTTTTTGTTTACAAAACAAATTTAACAAAAAGTTATGCTGTAAAATTGTATAAAAAAATAATTTAACTTTTACCCAGTGATTTTTTCCTGAATGGATCTAATGTTATTTTCTCTTTCTCTGTTATAGCAGGTAGGTCATATAATTGATGATCTTAATTAAGCGTAAAACTAATTTACAAAAAAATACATGCACTTTGCATTTAAAAAAAAACTACTGTATTTATTGTCTATTTAAGTTTAAGTTCAAATTATGTTCTAATATCCTAGACAAGTTCAAATCAAGTTGTTTCGCAACGTCGACCATAAACTTGATTTATTACACCTGTTGCACAAACATTAAGCGCAGAAAAGGTATTGTAAATAACAGTTCGCTCGAGTAACAGGTTGAACTGTTTTCTGTAACATACTTTTTAATGAAAATAGCTATATGTCCGCCTTTTATTTCAAAGTAATATTTATGTTTTGCTTACTATTTCTTTTATTGAATTATTATACGTGCATGCAGTTTAATAGTTCAACCAACTTTTAAGTTCATGCGTCAGTTTGACGTTTTAAACGAGCAAATGAGCATTTTTTTATGCTTATAATATTAAAAAAGGTTGCATAATTATGCAACAATAAGATAATTTAACCTTTAAAATAGAATTTATAGTTCTAAAATATTTTATAAATTGATGTAAAAGTTAATAACCTGCCCCTAAGCGCTTAAATATTATAGTTAACTTTTGTACTTAGAACATGTATAGTTAAGTATGATTTAAACAATGCATTAAATCACCTATAATTTTAGATAATTTGCAACCATTAAAATCCTTAAACAAATGTATGTTTAGTGCTGTACTGCATTGATTGAATAACTTTTTATTAAATTAAGAAAAATACTATTTTAAATTTTGGCTCTAATTATTTTTTACTTCAATTCCAATTTGCATTTGTTTTATATTCTAAGGACAGATATTTTACAAGTGTACTTTAGATACATTTTATCTAATATATTTAATAAAAATATGATATAATATATGACTACATTGGATTAGAAAAAAAAAATAATATTGGGAACCAGTTACACATTCATATAGTATATTTTGTGATGGAATTTTATTGTGAACTGTTTAACATTTAAATTGAAGATGTGTAAACTTTAACTACAAATTACTGAAATTGCATCGTAAATTTGAAGTATTTGCATAATTTTTTTATCATTAAAATAATTGTTTCTTTTAGTTTGTTGCTGATTCTTTGAAATGGAGTTTCATTTGTGGTTGCATATTTAGCTAAATAAACTCTTTAGTAAGTTAAGCTTATATTTTTATAAATTTATAGTGTTTCTTAAATTGTTGTTTGTGTGCTTTTGTCACAATAGTTTGAATTATAAATATTATATGCAAAAAAATATCTATATAAAGTGAACTTGTTTTCTTTTGTGTTAATAAAGTTTGGTTATATATTATAAATTTAAATGTTTTCCAATGATGTTTAAATTTGTTTTACAAATTAAAAATAAATTTTTATTGAGGAAGTAAATAATTCTTAAGTTTAAATAAAAAAAAGTTTAAGTAACAACTGTTTAAATTAAATGTACCAGGCTTTACGTGATTAACATAAAAGTATGAACCATTATATAAACATATTAGAATTTTTTGTACTCATCTAAATTATACTGCCTCTGAATTAGCCTTAACTAATATATAATCATTCCTTATTTTATCAATAAGGTTTAACCACTAATGATGGAGCCACCAATTCTAAATGTTCCCAGTGATATAACTTTTATTCTGCAAGCTGGGCTTTTGAAAGATACCCTGACTATTAGTGCAAATGAATTTACTATTGAAAAATTAAAAGAACTGGCATGCAACTTCTTAGATAAAAAGGTATGTTACTAAAAATTTTCTTGGTATACTATCAAGTTTTCTGGTAATATTCAGAGGAATATTAAGTTTGGTTACTTTTAATTTGACGTACTTCTGTCGCCAAGGGATTTGGCGCTTTTGTAGAGGGTGCATAATGGATTGCCACTATTGGCCCATGGTGTAGTGTTGTCAAAAGCAAGCCAAAACCGTGAGTTTAGTTTGTAGTGTAAAAAGCAGCGCTAGTATAGCGCTTACAACCAATTAGATGAAGCTAGGGTTAATGCATCGGCATGAAGGAATCTGGCAACGGGAAAACATGCGAGTTTCGCCAAGTTGGCAGGTTTTTGGAAACGCGCCAAGCAGTATCGTAGGATTAAAATTTACCTTAATTTTTACTTGTACATTAAGGACAGTCAGTTCTTAGGTAAACCAGTATTTTAAAGGGACCTTGGTTATTGTGATATGTTTTATTACCATTACAAACTTATTTGGTTATTTTCCATTTCGGGGGTGCCAGCAGTAAAGTCGCCAAAAATGTATAACCCACCACCAAACAGAATATTTCCAATGATAGCCTTTAACTATAATTTGTTGCCAGAAAATTTTGTTTATCATCAAAAACATTTCTTTTGGAGAGATGTTCACTAATGAAATGAGAAAAGTACTTAATATTTTGTGCAATGTTTTTTTATTCCAATCTATCTAAAATTAATTATTTATTTTGTGTCAATTATTTATACATAGGTCCAATAACTTGGGTTGTGCTTTAGTGTTTTCTTAAACAAATCTCTTAGCATGTATGTGTTTTATCACTTACTATAGCATATATTCTCTTTATGAATTATGCTGAAATTTTGTTTTCATGATGTAGTTTGTTGAAATAATTTATCTTATAATTATAACCAGTGTCCTTTAAAAAGTTTTGTAAAAATGGTACTGGTCACAATTCCCCCACGTCATTATTTCCACAAACCTATCCCGTAGGTTATACATTATAGCGAAATGGTCAATCAATTAAGTACATACAACTGTAAATATTTTACATTCACAAGGAATTTAATTTTAAGTTCATATTTCTAACTGCAACCGTTTTGTAATAAAATATAATATTCGATCTCTGTTGTGTTTGTATAGTTTCCAGATCATGGGATTAGTAAACTCGAGCAGCGTCTTCTCTTTTTCCGACATGATTACAACTTTGATAATATCTTGCTGCCTATTGTAACCCCTGCAGATATACTTGAAAATGGGCTCATTGAAGTTGTTTTATCTGGTAAGTTATAATAGCAATATTTATAAATTTTATGAACAAAATTACAGGTGTTACTTATTGGTAAGGGTCCATTAACCGGTTATGGCCCGACAGTTTACACTTTTACAGTGGAAAAAAAGTCTTGCATTTTTTTAATTGCATTACAACATAAACAGCAACAAAAATGCTTTATAAAATTGGTGATCAAGAACTAAGGATTCTTTAATGCTATTTTTAAGACATGTTAAACAGCAACAAAAGTCTTACACAGCCAAAGGGTTAATAGAAATTCATCCCTCTACGTAGCTCTAGTACAACTTCATTTAAATGTAAATGCTGGAAAAGTTTTTAATAGTTCATAGACTTGTTTATACGCCTGTATTTCTGTAGTTGTTAATTATACGATCACTGTGTATACAGTTTTTATTGAACATATTTATGCATTTAAGAAACAATACGAAGGAATGTAGTTTGATTCCATTGCTTTGGGCTAAAAAAATAAATAAAAATATATATATGTAATAAAATAACATCTACTACACGTGAGAATATAATTCTTATTTAGTTAATCTAGAAATGAAGGAATATTGGACATCCAAAGAGTGGTTTATTGTAAAGAAAGCATATTTTAGAGTTTGTAAAAAACGGGGCCGGAGCCGAAGCTCGGCACGCCAAAAGGCACACACAACCTTACATCTTGAAGTTAATTAAAAAGTGCGTCACAGCTACAGATTTATTATTGTTTGTTCTTCGATTGACCAATCAGGGTTGATGATGAATTATGAGAGAGGTTTAAGGCCACAGTAAAATATTTTATGACTAAACAGTTTCTGTGGGAACTGTTACTTGGTGCGACTTGATGACGCTGTTGTTGGGACGTTAAAGATATTAATAAGTGATATTAAAGATATGTGAAAAAGGTAATTTGTTATTAAGTTTAATTGAGGTACAAAATATAAGATTTTGAGGGGGTTAAGTTTTAATATGTCATATATATTTAATGATAATTTTGTTTTTAGGTAATAACTCTACTGGTGATTCTCAAACAAGAGCCCACTCCCTTCTGCTTCATTCCTACAAATCGCCTACTTTTTGTGATTTTTGTGGAGAGATGCTCTTTGGACTGGTTAGGCAAGGGTTGAAATGTGAAGGTAAAATACTTTTTAAACATATGTAAAAAAGTTATAGTTAGTAGTAAATTACATAATTAGGAATAGGTTTTAATATAAGATCAGTTAGACAAGGTTTATATTGTAAAGGTAAAATTCCCTCATTTTTTTATTGTAAAATTTTAAAGGTGACAGCTGCTAATATTTAAGTTACGGCTCCTCCCACTTATTGGGGAGGTTTTATTAGTATATAATTTTATGAATTAGTATTTATTTATATGTTCTATAATGAATTGTAGCCCTTTCAGATTTTTTAATACTTTTTTTTCTAAATTATGAACATTTGTTTATGTCACACAATTTCAAACCTAACGTTTGTGATTACAAAAACATAATTTATTCAATTCTTATCAATCATCTAGATTAGTTAGAGGATGTCCCAAAATTTTGTAAGCTTTTTTTTAAAAATAAAACTCGATCCCTGGAGGGCCCATTTGGCTTGGGTTCTCTCGGGAAAAATTAAATCTCGGCATACTTTAACAACCACAGAGAGCCCAGATTCATTGTAATCTACACATCAAAATTGATAGCGAGAGTCGCCTATATGGGGCCACAAAAAAATGGCTCTCAGTTCTGGGGAATATGCCGAGTCTGCAAAGGCTTGACAGCCAATATTGCAGCCCCATTGGAGAAAAAAAGCCTTAAAAAATAATAAAATAGATGAAATACACTAATTGTAAAAATGTTACACATTTCTGATTACAATAACTTTTTTTTAGTTTTTGCTTTACTTGGAATTTTCTGTACACCATATCTACAAAACAAAAATTATTATAAAATGCAAAATAAAATAATGCAGGATTAAGTTTTGTTTGTGTTTACTAAAACTATATTCCTTCCCAATATAAATGACTACAAAATACAGAAATTGATACACATTCTTTTATTTAACATTTTCTTCTAAATTATTTGGAACCGCTGCTTATCAGGACATCTTTTTTTCTCCAGGATTTACTAACACCTTAAAACTCTTGTAGGGTAAGTAAAATATAAAAACTAGAACATATAATTTATTCGGCACGTTTTGTTTGGCTTGCATTACTCACTGGCTTTTTGAATTTCACAACACAAGTATGACTGGCTACATTTTTGTCTGCTATTGCATTTTTTTACCGTTACACACATTTTGGCTTTTAATTGCACATAAATAATAAAAAAATGCTTTTGGTCATTTTGATTTACTAATAAAAATTACTTTTTGGGTGTGAATAAGATAATTTTTTTTTACCTGAAGCTTCATTTGTAGTTTAACATTATAATTTTCAGTATAAATGAGTTTTGAATTTTTTAGTAACTTGTTGTTAAGTCACTTTGAATTGTGTAATTATTAGCATGATAAACTTAGATCAAATTTTGGAATACTAAGTGTAAATGTATCGAATCTTTATGTTAATCTTACTGGATATATTATAGCTAGATATATTGAATGAAGGCATCAATCACACAATAAGCACAGCAAAAAAATAGGTATTTTAAAGTAAAGAAAGTATTATTTAACTAGGAAAAATTGTCATTAGGAAGCATAACTCTAATATATAGAGCTAAAGCCTTTTGATACTGAAAATACGAGGTTTGATCTAATACCAACCACCTCAACTCTCTCTCACCAAGAGATTCTGTCTTTAAATATTTAGGAACCATAGGGATTAATAGCATGTCTTTGTTGAGATTCGTTATACATATCCTACTTAAGTTTAAGAGTCAGGCATTTAACAGAAGCTTTTTTTAAATGTCAGGCTATCCGATTTAGATTATCGGCTTTTCTGAAGAAAAAGAACAAAAACTATTCGCACATGTCCAACTATACTTCACAGGTTCTAAATAGGGCGGGGGAGCCCAGTCGGTTAGGTGTTCGACTAGCATGCAAAAGGTCCCAGGTTCGGGTATCGGCATCTCCAAAATAACTGCCGACCTATTAAGGTCTGTGCAGCCAAAAATGTACGACGAATAATACCCTGTGTAGAGGGAGTGCACGTTAAATATGCTCCATAGTCCCAACGCTGCGTACGATGTCACTCTTAACGGTTGTGTTGAGTGCCTACTCAGGTGTCGGCTCGTCACCTGACTGTGGTTCTAAAATACGACGCCCGTCGCCAATAGCCCTCGTGTAGGTCTAGTGCGATGATAATTCAAACTAAACTAAACAGTTTTCGTTCCTCGTTTTTTTGGAACAGCAAACAACTCAAAATGCACAGATAGTCTGACACCACATAGATATTCTCTTGGCACATTAGTTGAGGTGGCTGTGGGTGATGGCACTAAAAGCCTTTTCTAGTTATATTAGCCCAAAATAACATTCCCATATTTAAGAGTGTGTGAGGCATAGGCTAAATTTATTTGCCCTTATTTTGTATTTGCTCTATGCATAATTATTTCATGATACAAAAGAATTGAGTTTATTAGCATTTTCAACTTTTTTAAAAAAAATATCAAGCTAATTTATTTAATGTAGAACTACAATTTTAATTGTTTTCTTATTCATTTAAAATTTAACTATATTGAAGGATTTGTCAAATTGCCAGCTGATCAATAATAATAATAATAATAATAACAATAAACTCTTCAATTAACAGTTGAAGATTAAACAATATTTTTGGCATGTTGAAATGTTAGAGTTATCGAAGTCAGGACTATTAAGATTTGACAAGCTTATTTAAATAACCATAACTCGTATACGTAAGTGAAAATAAGGGTCTTAATATAGTATATTGGGAACTAATTAATACACACATTCCCTTTCAGGTTGTGGTTTGAGCTTCCACAAGCGATGTGTCTACAAGATACCCAACAACTGTTCCCACTCAAGAAGGCGAAGATCTTCGACATTCCTCCACACACCCAATCACAACGACCAAGTTGGTGTTTCTTTGAGCATTCCGAATATGGCAACAGTATGTACAAAGAATTCCTCACGTTTGTCTCTACGGAACTTCATAATGCATGATCTAGTTTTGCCCATTTAATTTTTTTTTCCTTTTGCATGAATTCTTTGTTCTTTTTGCATGCTGTGTCTTTTAATTTTCTTAAAGATTTTATATTTTTAATTTGCCTAAAGAAAATAACCTGTTTTGTATTTCTAAAACTTTTTTAGAATTTTGCATACTTATCAGTAATATCAAAATATTTTTATAATATTGTGCAAAAAAAACTAACTTTTTCAAATCTATAATCGTGGCAAAAGTGATGCTTTTAACGAAATCGTGTTTCAAAGTTACTTTTACGCATTAGTGCGACAAAATAAATAAGAGCATCTGATTGGTGTAAATTTTTTTATTTGAGCGTGATATTTTATTCAGCGGCTTTGTGATTGGTGTTAAATTCTTTATTTGAACGTGATTCTTTATTTGGCGTCTTAATTCCAATGCCAAGTTAAAAAATACTTTTTGCACATGATTTTAAAATAATCATTAATATAAATAATCACCTTCAAATCATTTGAACTGATAATAAAATAATTAATAAGCCAATCAATAAATGCCAATTTAATAAATACTTTTTTTGCACGTTATTATAAAAAATAGTGCATGACAACGTGTTGAAAATAGCCTTTTTTAAACTTGTGAATTTATTTCACTCGCTATTGAAATAATTTATTCAACTCGTTTAAAAAAGCCTTACTTTTCACACTTGTTGCATAAATAACTATACTTTTTTACTATTTCTTATCAAAATTTTATATCTTTTCCTTTTTTCGTATCTTCCAGTTTATTTTTCTTTTAAGCAGTTTCTAACTTATTAATATTATTTAACAAAAGTTTGTAGTCATGACAATTATGTGAAATATAACCAATTATATAATTCCAATTTATATTTATTTCATTAAAACTACTTTTTATTCTTAATTAAGAGAAAACTGAAACTGATAAAGTTACTGAAAATAATTTAGAAGTTAAAAAAATCTGTCAATCAGCATTTTTACCTTTAAAGGTAAAAACCTTTCGAAAGTACCGTTTATAATTATTTTTTATTTTGTTATGTTTTAAAGTAATAATAAATTAAAAATTGCTTGGGAGAGCTATAAACCTCTTACTGAGAAAGTGTATCTCTGAATATATGGGAATTTCCAAACTTGCGCAAGTATACCATTGCAACTGTGGCTGTAACAAATGCAAAACTTGAAGACAAACAACAGGCTTGAGGCCTAACATAGTTGGAAAAGTTCCCAAAATAGTTAGTAGAAATTTATCTGTTAAATGAAACAAGGTGAAAGGTAACTTTTATGAGAAAATTTATTAAAAAAATTGTTTACATATTATTTAACATTATGGCTTTTTCAATGGCGTTTTTAATTTCTTTAAAATTTATTTTAAGCCCCCAGCATGAGCTGATTAAAGTATCCCGTTCAGAACACAATAGCTTTTTGACTAACTTTGAAAATTGTTTAGGTGTAAGCCTCATGACTGACTTGAGCCATTATGCTGCTCTAGTGCGCAATTATTTCAACTAAATGAAATCCTTTCAGTTTGGAAATAGCTTAGAATGAATACTAAACAAGATTCTTTAATTTTAATATTCTTCTAACATAAAGAAATAAAATAATCTGTGTAGTAAGTCTCACAGTTTTAAGGTTTAAAAAAACCCAAGAAGTTTCAAAAGAACTGAAGTTGCCTCCTTTCTACCTAGAAGTCAAACGCATTAAATATGTTCATTTATTACTTGTTTTATAACAAGTTTTGATTTACATTCAATTGATGTAATGATTGATTTAAACTAATATGACTTCTTTTAACGCTCAGTTTCAGCCTCCTTCTCCAAACAGAAACAGAAAATCTCCGTCCCTTCCTCCCGGTAAGACACTCTGTGTCGAGAAACTGTCAACCGGCAAAATGAAAGTGCCTCATCGCTTCGAGATTCATTCCTACACAAGACCCACAGTGTGTTTCTACTGCAAGAAGTTGCTGAAAGGCCTGATACGACAGGGAATGCAGTGTAAAGGTAAAACTTGTGGTTTTCTGTACTATATATACAATGTTACTAAGAAGTATGAAATCAGTGATTCTATTTAATGCCTGATCATGTATTAAAACAATAAAATATTTCACACTAGTTTTTGTTTTCTACAATGGGCATGTTTCACGTCTTGAGCGGCAATAGCTCCACAAGAATAAAAATAAGGTAATGATTTATTTAACAATGAAGTGGGCGGAGCTTACCAATTATTCACCTATTGTACAATTCTGTCTTACAATTATACCATCATTCACCGAAACCACCAATAAAATCTAGTAAATGACAGCAGGAATGAATTACGTCATGTGAAACAAGCCAATTGAATAATGTAACATTAATAATTACAAAGCTATTTTTTTTATTACAAGCATGTATTAAATTGCTTGTTGTGTATAATTCTTGATTAATTAGTAATAAAAAGTTTGCTTACATGATGAGGCATTTTATAAAATTATTGATATTATACAGGGTGTCCGTAAAAGAATGTCCGAGTTTCAAATTGTAATAGTCTCGTTCACCTGACATCACGCCTTGTGATTTCTTTCTTTGGGGCTTCGTAAAAGATCGGGTCTACGTTCCACCCCTACCCACGATTTACCAACCTTGAAAGGTTAGAATTGGCACAGGCTGTTTGCTCACTTCTCTGGATTTGCTGCAGAAGTATGGAAGAATTGATTTTCGTTTGGATGTGTGGCCGTTCATAAAGGCGCCACATTGAGCACTTATAGAACAAAGGTTAGTTTTCCTTCAATGCCCATGTATGATTTGTTATATTTAGTATAAAATAAACTCCTGTAATATACCATTAAAACTCGGACAGTCTTTTACGGACACCCTGTACTTTGTTGGTAACATATAAATATCTTGTGTTTTATTTTTATGTGTTTCCTATGCAGAAACTCATTTTGAAATGAACCATTCAATGTATTATTTTTTAGATTGCAAATTAAATGTTCATAAACGTAAGTGCCTAGAATGCATTCCAGGGGATTGTACCGGTGAAGCACCAAAGGAAAGTAAGTATAATGATACTTTTTTCATTATTATCGTGTATTTTTTCTGTAAAGATATTCTTTGTCATTTTTATGTTAGAGGCAATTATTTTTAATGTTATGTCTGTCAGTTGATGCAGAAAAGTTACTTACATTTTGTTGTGAATTAATTAACAGTTTAGTGCTAAGCTTTTCCTATCAAGTAGTTACATAAATTCATTTTACCATATATATTTTACATTAAGCACAGTAATATTTAAATATAAAGTACTTCAATGTCAATGTATGGAATTAACGTGTTAGCATTTATCCTGATAAAATACGATTTAAAAAGTACTACCCCACATTTATAGGGTTTCAATTAACTACCAGAAGCAATAATTAAATTTTCTTAAATGTATGTTGAGCAACGTTTTAGTTTTTAATATATTTTCTGTGTCTAACTTCACCTTATTGCCTAGTTTGTAAGACATTGATATTTAGGCTTTCAGATATTTAGGTTTTTGGAGCAAATGTGACCTTTGGTTTTTAATATATTTTCTGTGTCTAACTTCACCTAATTGCCTAGTTTGTAAGACATTGATGTGTAGGCTTTCAGATATTGAGGTTTTTGAAGCAAATGTGACCTTTGATAGTGTCTTCTTTATAATTTCACAGTTTAAAAACAAAAGTTGGCAGCTTTGCATGTTAAATCTATTAAGTTTCAATTTCTTGATGCTGCTTTTAGCACTCTTTTTAGTGTCTGTTTATTTTTTTGCCTCACCACTTGATCATGGTTGAAAATTACATGCCTCACAGCAGTAGCCTAGTGTGATGTTCGATCCACTAAACATAACTACACTAGAGTTAGATTGATCCTTTTTAATTTCTTTAAACAGACAATGAAAATTCCAAGAATGCTTCTTCTGAAAATGTGAGCGAAAAGTCTGATCAGATAGATGAAGAATCTGGTGAAGAAAGTGATAACTCAGTGGATAAAACCATGGTTAATCTTGACTTACAAGATGATGAATCAAAAATACCTGTGCAGTAAGTTGCGTACTTTACAAACAGAAGTATTCCTATTAATTCTATATAACTTTTTAAAAAGAAGTTAAATAGTAGTATTTTAATGCAACTGCCTATAATTACTCTTAAGGGGGGCGATACATGTAACTTTTTTTTTTCATTTTATAAATAGTTAAAATAACATCTAAAAAATATGCCTGCAAATTATTACAATGAAATTCGCATTACTTATTGTCTGATTAAAAACTCATATAAATGCTTCACCACAACTCGGCGCTTGAAGGCTTTGTTAAAATTTAAACACGTTTATCTCAAAACTACTTTTTTTAAATTGGCGGGCAAGATAACTCAAAAAGTTCTCAATCAATCCCTATAAAATTTGGTATACGTCTTCTCCATAGTATTAGCTTCTAGTTAAACCTCAAAAATGCCAAACATTTTTTAAAAATTAGTTCTTTTACCCAAAATTCTTTGAAAGAAGGGTTTCAAAGGGGAAACTTTTTTTCTGAGGGGTGCCAATTTACAATTTTTCAACTCTCTTGTATTTTTATTGGTTTAACTAGAAGATGTAAGTTTTATGAACACTTTCAAATAAAAAATTTTGATTTCAGAAAACTGTAGCAGACGCTAGAACGCCCACCGATTGATATTTTTATCCGCGAGGGTCTCAGGAGATGAGTTACTATGGCGGCCATTTTGAAAAAATTAAAACAAAAAAATGATTTTTGTATTTTAATGTATAATGCATGAACATACTGAATTTTAGAACGATTCATGTATTTCTTCCCTTTTAATAGCGTCTCTAAAAAACGATCACAATTCAGGCGGTTACATGTATCGCCCCCCTTAAATATTCAAATATGTATTTTAACTAAATTTTTTATTGTAAATTTTACAGATTGTAATGATACTGATATTTTTAATAACTCTTTAATAATAAAATTAATTTTTTAAATAAAATTTTGAATACTATTTAATGTGATATTAATTTTCACCACACACACAATTAAATGTTAAAAGTTTTTTTTTCATATAGAAATGTTTTTGGCAATTATTTTTATTTTCATATTACTTTTATTTTAGAGAAGCATCAAGCAATAATATACCCTTGCAGAGGATTGTTCAAAGTGTAAAACACACTAAAGGAAAGAACTACAAAGTACTTAAAGAGGGGTGGTTGGTACACCACACCAATAAAGAAGGAATGGTAAATGGGATTGAAATTACCTATTACATTTTGTTTTATTGGTTATTGAAGTAGCTAAACTATTTTTCTTTTGTATAATTTTTAATGCAAGTTAACATTTCATTTCGTTCTTCAGAGGAAACGCCATTTTTGGAGATTAGATACCAAGAGTGTTACTCTGTTCCAGAATGATACAACTTCAAAGTACTACAAGGTAAATAGCTTTGAAAATAATTGATTGCTTTATTTACATATTTTTGCATTTGAATTTAATTTTAAAGTTAAAATTGCTTTATTTGGCCTTAATTTCTTTACTGGATTACAAAAGTAACCCTACAAACCAAACTATTGAATCGGATCACTGCCTCAACTGGCAACTTTTTTTTATCCTTTAAGTGTAAAAATTTAAATTATTGCTTAAAAACCTTGTGTTTTGCTATTGATTCCTATGTGATGCTGATAATTTTTTTTGGGAACAATGCAGCAAGTTGACAAACTTCTAGGCTTCAAATAAAAAAGGTTACTGGTTTCTTTAATGACATGTAATTTATAATGCTTTATACATTAAATAAAATGGTACATTGTTTCAATTGTGCATTTCTTTATGAGGCACATATCAGCAAGGCAGAAATGCGTAATCACATGTACATCTAAACCTTTCTTTTTTTTTTCACTTATCCGGATTAACCAGGTTTTCCATTAACTGGTTTACCTTCAGTCCCATTTAAGCCAGTTAAATATATTGTATATTTTTTTTTAGGAAATTCCCTTATCTGAAATACTGTCAGTTGAAATATCCAAGCACAATACCTGTTCTGATCAAAATCAAGGCTACTACTTGGAGCTGCGTACAGCTAATGTAGATTATTATGCCACTGAAGAAATTATTCATCTTAAAAGTTGGGACACAGCCATTAGACAAGCACTTATGCCTGTAGATACACCAAAGGCAGCCAATCAAAATGCAAATAATACTAAAGGTATGTTGATTATTCTGAAGTCAAACTTGGCTACAACAACCTTGTTTACAATGCCACACAACTCGTTTATAATGCCATAAACATTCACTCCTTCGAACTGGCCATGTTATAATAAATTGCTTATAACGACAATATTTAATTAACTCCTTTGTTATAAAGCTGGAAATATATGTTTAAATGATATCTAAAATACTTTCCTAAATATTTTTTATAATTCGTTTTTACTACTATTTACAAAAAATATTTTGATTAAACTATGTACTACTACAGTCCCTGGACAAATTATTAGACGCACTGCAAGATTTCATGTAAAATATTAATTGCTGGGTGATATTGTTCCGTTTTATTATTTTAAATTGATTTGTTTTTTATTTTTATATTATCCAATCAATTACCGATTTATTTGACATAAATAAAGCAGCATTAATTTAGAAAAGCATAAGTTTATTAAGTTTTAAAGAAAAGTAAAATTAATGTTAGTAAAAGTCAATATTTAGTTGAGCCACCTTTAGCCACTATCAAAGCCTTAATTCTGCGCGGCATGCTATCAATGCAAGACTGTAGTGTCTCCTGCATTTGAGGATGATGATTCCACACACAAATAATCTTATAATAAATAATTAATTATGATAAAGATTAATTTATGTTATCTTAAAATAAATATAAATATGTAGTCTACAACAATTCTTTTAAATAAAAATCAATAATATTGTAGTTTAAATATACAATTATTGCATAAAAACTCAAGAAACATAAAATTACTAAAAAAAAAATACAGTGCGTCTAATAATTTGTCCAGGGACTGTAATTGCACATAGGGTTAACATTTTTTCGATAGATGTCATTTTATAACTGATTAATAATATAAGTACATAATACATATTTCACATGATTTATTACTCTATATTCAGCCTTTTTATATCATCAAAAACATCCCAGTAACCTTGAGTAACGCTATAACCGGTTTATACTGTAGTTGTTTTAGCTAATAAGTACTTAAAATTCATGGTAAGTATTGAAATGAATACCTGTGTAACATAGTAATAAGTGGCCATTATAGGTTTAATTTTTTAATGTTATATTAAGTGTTAAATATTAAATCTATATAATCTCATGACGCAAAGGATATTAGAAAGATATTTTTTTATATAATTAGTAAAAACTATTAAATTCTATCATATAACCTTTCAGATTCTTTTTGTGGAGTACCTGCAAAGAAAGAACACCCAGAACAAAGTTTGGTAAGTTTTAATTTATTTTATGACAATTTCATAAAAGTTTTCTTAACCCGGCAGCACTCGCAAGGGGTCTATCAGACCCCACACACATTCATGTTTCGAATAACCCAACTTCTCACTTTTTAAAATGGATCAAACCCAGAGTAGCTGCCTTCAATGTCACCCACTAAAGAAAGGAATGATTATCTTTCACAATCCAAAAGCGGTTTTAGTAGAATTGTGGTTTTGGGGTGTGAAAGACCCAACGCGAGTGCCCGCGTTTCTTCATTCTAGTTCAAATTGTCACGCTATTTTTACAATGAGGAGACGGAACATATGCGAAAATTGTTAGCAGAAGTTTCTTCTTATGATGAATCTATAAACGAACCAGGAAAAGAAGCCGATGATGATGATATGACAATTGACTGTCGTCCTTGTTCCGATAGTAAGTCTAATGAATTGAAGGAAAAAGAAAACATTACTGGTGATCCTGTGGAAGATGAAGTGAGGACTTATGTTGTTCAGAATTATAATTCCGATACCGTTGCTTCTCCATAAATATTTATATTTGTTAGAAAATAGCTTTTAAGCAGAAATTTTGCAAGTTTTGAACGTAAAAGTGATATTTGAACGAAATTTAGTGCTGGGGTCTAAAGTACCCCCTTGCGAGTGACAGTATTTAACTTAGGAGCGCGAGTGCTGCCGGGTTAAACATTAATTTACATGGTAATGTGATTACACTTTAAATTTACTTTCACTAATCAAACATAAGCATATAATGATATGCCATTTTAATTAAAACATATTTTTTCTTTGTTATTATTTTAGGATATCAGCTTACAGTATCAAATATTTCCTGATGAGGTTTTAGGATCTGGACAGTTTGGCATTGTATATGGAGGTAAGACTAATTTGAGTTATTGAAGTATAAGTGAGTTCGTACATTGTGTATTGTACATTAAGGTGGTGTAATAAAAATTTTGAACAACTTGCCAAAACTGGACGTTTGTAAGTTAGCAAGATTTTGTAGATTATATTATTGTAATGTAAAGAATGCTTGTCAAAATATCTTGTATGTTCTTCTAAGATCACTAGTAGAAACGGATGACATATTTCAAATGCACCCAAAATAAAAATAAAATGTGTTGATAGGGTATAAAGTTTTTTTAATGTTAAATTAGTGATATTTTCTCCAGTTATACTAATGTAATTCATGCTTTGAATGCACCCAACTTTTACGTTTTTGTTGAGAATTATAAACAACTTATTAAAACCCTAATAAATGAAATTATGTAATAAAAATTTCCAACCTTTTGTGCAACAAATTATTTTCTAAATATTTGTTTTCTTTTAGGCGTCCATAGAACATCCACAAGAGCTGTTGCTATCAAGGTAATCGACAAAATGCGATTTCCTACTAAGCAGGAGGCCCAGCTAAAGAATGAAGTATCCATTCTGCAAAATATTCAACATCCTGGTGTTGTCAATTTGGAAAAGATGTTTGAAACACCAGAAAGGGTATAATAGTTTTTTTTTTAGAGAAAAACTTTAAGTTAATGACTAGAGTTGTTGCTTTTATAGTGTAAAAGGCATAATAAATTATGTGAATGTTAAATCAAAATCGAAGTTGCTGATTAAAATATTCAACTTATTTGACATTTTTAAACAATTTAGAATTATATTCCATTGACAAGTTAAAGAAAATTATATTTTTGCTATGTTTTTGTTTATTTGTGGCTCTTGAAATATTTTTAAAGTATATTGTTAAAGTTATCTTACCTGTAATTATGTACCTTATCCCACAATTAGAAACTTAAATATGTTGTAGAAATTGTCCTCAAGGAATACTGATGAATTATAAGAGTTTGACAAACATATTTTTTAATAGTAATTTGCAGGGATTGGAGTAACGCGTTACTTGTAACAGTTACTTTTTTTGGGTAACGCCGTTACATTTTTCAGAGAGTAACTGTAACTTAGTTACTTTTAGCGGTAACGAAGTAGCAAAAAATGTCGTTACTTTTCCGTTTCTTTACGAAGGCTGTCTGATGCCAATTTTGAAATTCCACTCCTAAGAGAGAGAGAGAGAAGGAAACATTTCGCATTCCCGAAATACTAGCTTTCTTGGGAGGGAAAAAGTAAAGCATATAATAGAATTGTCCACTTTGTCTGATAAAGGCGTGACGGCAGCTTTCAAACATCTACGGAAAAGAAGGGTTTTCACATAAATCACACTAACTGCCAAGCAGGTTGGATCCCTCAGTCCAAACCGAATTTGTGTTTTGCCTGAATGGGTTGTACAACAATGACCAACAACAAAGTTCTTTCCCCCGAAGAGGGGTGGGGAGGAGGAGACGGAGATTTCACGTTCATTCTTGAGATACCCCTCGTTTACAGATGGACTCGTTGTCTTCTGATTATCAGGGTAAAGGATTAAAATTAATTATAAAAAAATGTTTATTAATTATAATTTCAGTGTTTTGTTTGAGCTTATGTTTCATTTATCGTGGTTCTCTTTGAAAAATAGTAAGATGGCTAAATTTCAATTTTTCTTATAACTTGAAATTTCAAAAAGTAACTGTGATTCGTTACTTTTTTAAAAGTAACTGTAACACGTTACTTTTCATATTAAGCAACTGTAACTGTAACAGAGTTACTTTTTTAATTAAGTAACTGCAACTGTAACAGTGTTATGTACTTTTAAAAGTAACTTTCTAATCCCTGGTAATTTGTGTTTAAATAAAAGTATTTGCCAGTGCATCTCTTATTATCTTATTCTCCTTTTTCTTACAGATATTTGTAGTAATGGAGAAGCTCAAAGGTGATATGCTAGAAATGATTCTTTCAAGTGAAAGAGGAAGGCTCTCTGAAAGAATAACAAAGTTTTTAATTTATCAGGTAGTTTATTTCTTTTCATTCTGACTTACATTTTTCATCATACAAAAGAAATGTAATTAAATTGTATATATTTATTTTTAGATATTGATGGCTTTGAAACATTTGCATTTAAAATGTATTGTTCACTGTGATTTAAAACCAGAAAATGTTTTGCTTTCATCAGATGCTGACTTTCCACAGGTTAGTTAATTCTTTTTTACATATCACCAAAACTTTAAAGTTTAAGTCATGGTTATTGTATATCTCAAAACTATTTTTTATATTTGGGTTAGCAAATGCAGGAATAGGAAATCTGCAGCAATTGTGCCACAAAGTGCCAAAATTTAATTAGAATGCTGTGCCAATCATTGCTACCAAACCACGTTATTATATAAATATCTATTACAAGGTCAATTTTGCAGATACAAGTTTTCTGGTTTCTGACCAAAAAATTTTAATTTTCTGATCCAAACAGGACGTAGTAAATGTATGAAAAAAGTATGCTTATTCTTTATTTGAATACTTTTAGTTAACCCATTAAGGACGACTTTGGGAATTCCATTAACACCTTTTTTCAAATAAAAACATGACCTTTTATTTTTCTTGTATTAATTATATTTTCTTGTAAATAAATTTGTCCTACATAAATCGTGAGGACTACGGTCTTTATATACCAAAAAATGTCTTTATTTAGACAAACTTATGCAAAAGCTCATTTTCCCGTGGTAAATTCTCTTGCCAATTGTCATTACTGGGTTAAAGAAAAGAGTGCAAGTTATGTTATTAAGTCAGTTTAAAACAGCTATGCATCAACCAGTTCTTTATAAGTGCTTAGGATTATATTCAGGAAATTTATTCAGCATTTATATTTTATATTTGCTTATTTTTTGTAGGTGAAGCTTTGTGATTTTGGTTTTGCCAGAATCATTGGTGAAAAGTCCTTTCGGCGATCTGTTGTAGGCACACCTGCATATTTAGGTAAGGTCTTTTAATGTAAATATTTTATAAAATTAAATAACCTACATTGAGTAGATAGTGACTTTTTATTTTTGATGTTTTTTGTGTACTTAGAAAAAAAAATTCATATTGATATATTTTTGTTTCAGCACCTGAGGTTTTGAAAAATAAAGGCTACAATAGATCACTGGACATGTGGTCTGTGGGAGTCATAGTTTATGTCAGGTAACTATTGTTTTTCTCGAAATTTTCAAGTTGAAGTATTTTATTATCTTACATGAAGAGTACAAGGGAAACACAACTTCATTGCATAGGAATCTGTCTGCATTAGGATTCTTTAGCAATAATAGCGAGTCATCGCCTTAACTGGTGTAAGGAAACCGGTTACTCACTTTGTTTTTCTCTTGCGGCAACCCTGATTCACACTAGAGATCAGGGGACACTATTCACACGTTTGTACCGCGAAAGAAAAAGCAAGAGAAAAACCGATTCCTGTCACCAATGTCCGCCAAGCAAACCAGAATACAGGAAGATTCCTATGCAATGAAGTTGTTTTTCCCCTGTACTCTTCATATTTCATTATTGGTAAAGAGTTGAACTTCATCCAAGTTACAGCAAATTATGTAATTTTTTTCTGTTTAATAGAGAAAAGTTTATATTTTCTACTTTACTAAACATTCATTCTCTTTTAAACTTACCTATTCAAAATGACCTGTTATAATGCAAAGCTCTTTTGATGTTTACTTTTGACTTGTACATTTATGTAGGCTTTCGATGCCTAGTTTCACTTACAATGCCTAGGAGAAAAGCGTGTAGGTAAACTTAAGTGCTTGCCAGAAGCATTCTCCTCTTTTCTATCTTAAATTCTTAAAGTAATTACCAACTAAATTATTCTGGTCCCTTAAATGATGTCATAATCAGCCTAAACTATAAAAGTACAGGGTGTCCGTAAAATAATGTCCGAGTTTTAATGGTATATTACAGGAGTTTATTTTATACTAAATATAACAAATCATACATGACATTGAAGGAAAACTAACCTAGTTTTTCCTATAAGTGCTCAATGTGCGCGCCTTTAGTGATACGGCACACATCCAAACGAAAATACAATTCTTCCCATACTGTCTGCAGCAAGTACGGAGTAATGGGAGCAACAGCCTGTGCAATTCTACCTTTCAAAGTTGGTAAATCGTCGGGTAGGGGTGGAACGTAGACTCGATCTTTTACGAAGCCCCAAAGGAAGAAATCACAAGGCGTGATGTCAGGTCACAATTTGAAAATCGGACATTCTCTTACGGACACCCTGTATTTTATTGCAGCTTGCATAACTTGTCATTTGTTTTCAGTTTGAGTGGAACATTTCCCTTTAACGAAGAGGAGGATATCAACGACCAGATTCAAAATGCCGCATTTATGTATCCTCCCAATCCATGGAAGGAAATCTCTCCTGAGGGTAAGTTAATTATCATTTTGTGTTCGAAATTTGCATGCAACATGAAGCAGTATCTACCACAATGAATGACTTGGGCCATTTTTGTTATTACTCAATAACTACAACCTATAAAAAAAATCTACAAAAGATTGATTATTTCAGTCCGGACAAAAATGGTCCAATCGGCTTATTTCAGGTGATGCAATTCTCTCCAGCTTTTATTCCTGGCATTCCTTTAATTGGTGCTCCAACTGTTCCCTTGTTGCCACGTGACATTGATTCACCAATTAGGGCTTGAGAAAAAATTGTTTTCATTCAGCATTTCTGTTGCCATTCAAAACCTGAGACATTCTCATTCATCGCAAGTTATACTCGCTCCTCGTACGTAAGCGATTTACAGGAACATAATTTGTCACGCAATATAGTACTTACCAATTTATTTCTATTTTATTTGTGTAACAATAAAATGAGAAATGTTTTGATTAAACCTCTGATTTTATTATTATAAATGCTCAGAGCAGTATAATTGAATAGCTCTAACAATAAAATGTGTTTGTAAATAAGTACTTTTATATTCCAGCCATTGACTTGATAAGCAATCTTCTGCAAGTTAAAACCAGGAAACGTTATACTGTAGATAAATCCTTATCACACACATGGCTACAGGTAAAACTAATTTCATATGTTTTTGGTTCAGTGTTATGGAAGCAAAGCCAGTTTTTATTTATCTATGTTGTGATGCCTTAATTTTAGAATGTTTGACAAATTTTAACTCGATTTAAGACTGACGTAATTTAAGAATATTTTAAAGACAAAAACTGTGTTCAGAATTTGACAATGAATATTCCAATAGTATTGAATTGGATACAGACATACATCCTTAAAGAGATTTGTATATGTGCTCCATTCACTGACACATCTAAATAAGGTTGCATCTTGATATGTATTTCTTATAAAAAATTCGTATGCAACTAGCTTTGAAATATTAAACTAAGTTTTATATTTTTTGAAAATCCTTCAATGACTTCTTTAAGGTTTTTTTTTCATCGTTCCTTTCAGTTCGAGTTTATCACTGAACTAAAGAATAATTAAGGAACACTGGGTTTTGCTGTTACCCTTTCAAAGATGACTTATTTTATAATTACTATAATATTTTATGATTACTATGATGCATATAAAAAACTTAACTAAAGCATTTTTTAGAATAATTTAAAATTATTTTCCTCTCAAGGATTACCAAACCTGGTGCGACCTTCGAAGACTAGAATCAGAAGTCGGGTCTCGCTACTTAACACACCAATCGGACGATGCTCGCTGGGAAGCATTTCGAAAGCTACACAACCTTGAATTGCCCCCTCCTGTCCCACAAGATGCAGAAGAAAATTTAATGACGTTCGACTATCCTTTGGAGCCTACTAGGAACAGCTCTGGCATTTTTGGTCGCGTCAGGCTCTGAAAAATCGGTTATTTTCGTATGGTTTTGCTAATCTGGATGATAAAGTTTTTGAATGTTAGGTTAAAAGCAGTGTTGAATAGTAGTTGAAAATTTGTAATCTACCAATTGGTTATGAAGGAAATAAAAATTTTTTGGGGTATGTTTTCCCCCCGAAAATTTGGGGAAGATCTATAACATGGAAAAACCTGGAAAATTGTTTTTATGAGTATGAAAAAAATAATTTTCTGCAATTTAATTTCTTTAAATTAATTTTTAATCTTTTACACACAGTAGGAAATAGTTTTTCCCTCTAAGTTCCAATGTAACTCTTTGAAGGCTTAAAAAAATGTGCCTATGTTAATCAACAGTGCACTTCAATTAAAAGTTAAAATTCATTTTATTTTTACTTTAAAATATTTTTTATGTTTAAAAAATTCCTCTATAGTTTTATCTTTAAAATGAATGAAAAAATATTTAGTGAAAGTAAAACAGGAAAAATATCAAAGGTCAGAAAAATTAATGCATTTCTGTAAGTGGTATTGCTAAGAAAAATGTTCTTAGTAAAATATAAACTACAAAATGATTTAATTAGTTGATCACACATAATCCAGATTAGCAAGACTCTACCTTATGCTGTTTTTAACCATACAATTAATACATTCCAATTCAGCTCTTATTCTGAAAATGTTGCATTTTGTCTTAATATTTGAAATAGGCAGCTAGCTTAAATTTGTTTACAAAGTTCATTTTACATCTGTTAAAAAGCATTTTTAAGAATTTTTTTATTTTGTTCAAACCACATATTTATTATCACTTTTTGTAATATGTCAGAATTGTTCGTGCCAAAATCATTTTTTTTTTTAAAATAAAAATCTATATTCAAATGGGGCTTCCAATATAAGAACAATTTCGATTAAGAAATTGAAACAGGTGGCAAGTTCAATCAATGATGCATATTATCAAGAAAAGTTTTTAATCTTTTAACACCATGTTATCTTCTTGGAGAATATTTTGTATGTCAAATAAAATATTTATTAAAAAATTGTATATTTATGAATTGCTTTACACACATATTGGTTCAATTTAAACAGGGTACTATGAGGAATTGGTTTTACATAAACCTTCACATTTCATGTCTTTCTTGCTGGCACCTAAAAAATAATTATCAGAGAAAAACCATGAAATTAAATTATTAAAATGAATTTTAAAAAGGTTGCAAAACATTCATACAAGTTAATTGATAAACATCAAAAATTGAGATATTTTCATGTGGTTTTTCTATGTATTCTACATTGGCTCTAACAAACAATTTAAAACAAAACTTTTCTGTTGTAAAAATATTCTATAGAATAAGGGGAAAGTCAATTTTTTTTGAAATATCAGTATAACATTTTTGAAAAATCCAACATACATTATTAGAAAATAGGGTATGCTGGCTTAATAAATGCAACTGTGTTAAGCATTAATGCAAAGCATTAAGTACCTATTCCTTAAGATATATATGCTATGTTGTGCTACATGTTATAGAAAACATTCTGTATGTAAGAAAAACAAGTTTTCATTAAATAAAACTTATTTGCAAAGTATATGAATTGGCAAAGTAGTTTACAAATAAATATCTTAATATTGTGTTAATAAAACAAAAGAAAACATGAGAGTTTGCAGCATAATTCATGCTCCAATCTTGTAATTAAATGATTATTTGCCTTTTGAACAAAATAAGAATTGATTTAATTTCTCTAGAAAAGATTTAAATGAAAATCATAGAAAAGCTTTGTGATAACAAAGTATTAATTTATGCTTTCAATTTCTTTGGTTTTAAGAGTTTAGGTATTACATATAAATGGCATACAAGTACTAATGTTAAGGTAGTAAATTAAGTAGTTATATATTAAACTAAAAATTTATTTTAAATAAGAATGCTGTAGAAAAACATTTAGTATACTACATAATAGTTTAAAACCTATACCAGAAAACAAATGCAAATAAAAAAAGTTTATTAAAAGAAATTGCTTGACCAGTCAATACATAAATAAAAGTATTTTCAATTACTTGATGCATTTTGTTTTTCCCATTGTTCAGGTGTCAACGTTTTATAATTAAATGCATGGATCGATTCTAATTCTGTTTTTAGGATTTCATTCACCATTCTAAAATAAAAATAGATATTTAAATGAGACATTTTGTAATACACATTACTATAGAAGATGCATACTGCCAGCAGTAAAGCTTAGTTATGTATGGCATTTAAATGAATATAAAATCTTTTAGTTTCAGCTTTATTGTTGATAGATTTTGAAACATTATTGAAATTCTTTTAAGCCACAATAAATAAAAATGGGTAGAGTAAAAAGTTAGTAAATAAAAAAAATATTTATGTGCTCAAAAGCAAAATAAGATTTTAAAAAACTGTACACAGAAATTGTCACCAAGGTAATTATTAAATTTATTGGTTTTACAAAAATTGCATTGTACAACTGATTCTGCAACAAAATTAATAAAAGAAATTGTTTATATGGTTTTTCATAACGTTACCTCAATTTACAATTCAATTGCACTCGCAGGGACTTAAAGAAAATAAGTTATTTATTTAATTGTAAACCTTTTAAATTTAAAAATAATTAAATAACTACTATACAATAATTGATATTTTAGTTCAATGAGCAGATTAAAATTGTTAAATAAAATATCATTAGTCATCATTTTATATAATATTTTTGCTGCTAGTCTGAAACAACTTTTTAACCTATGTAATAGTGCAAAAAGTCCCAATTAAAATTAACACATGTATGTTTTAATGGTTGTACTGCTTACTTTAAGGAGCTAATAATTAATAAATGAGAGGTAATATTCGGTAATTATTTTTTAAATAAAATCTGATATCCCTACACCTGACATTTTTGGTGCCTTTTCGCGTTTATTACAAATATTTAACTTGCCTATGCCTTTGCAAGAGAGCAACTCCTTCAAATTTTGGAGTAACTATGAGGGCATGGAATTTGGCTCCACATCCATCAGATAAATCTTGAACATCCTATGATATTTAAAAATAATATAATGAAAACATAACTTGGGAAATGAGAAAAAAAAATCATAGAATATGAAAGAGATAACCCAGATTAATTTATATGTAAGTTTAATTCAAAACCCTTTCTTAAAAAATGTTAAGCTTATTGTTACAGGCAGTGTGGCGGTTCACCATACACGCATCCTCAATATGCCATCAACAACTAGGTGGCGCTGATGTACCATCTTGTTCCTACCACTATTCTTGATTACAACATTTATAGTAGTATATAAGCCGAAGTAACTCATCACCTTGAGGATCCTTTTGGTAGACTGTGGGTTACTGAGGCTGCTGCAGCAGATTATTAATTTTTTAGTTGAAAAACTTAATATTATATACAATTTCAGTTACAACAGATGAGAATAAAAAAAAGCATTCATGGTTACTTTTCCGGTAAACGCACACCACTCACTAAGGGGCCCGGATGGCCGAGTGGTTTGCATCGCAGACCATTACGCTAGCAGACTGCGCGCTGTAACGGGTGCGGGTTCGATTCCCGCCTTCGCCCTGGGTGTACTTCTTTTCTCTGTGACAGTAAAAATTCTTTCTGTGTCTGTCTTGCTTGACGAAGGCTTATAAGCGGGTCTCTGATCAAGCACACAAGCCGGAATATATATGTACCTACCCTACCCTACCACTCACTAAAAATTGCCAAGTAAAGGATAAAACACTTAACATGGGAGCCTGGTCATCTGTATAAATAATTCAATGACATTAGAATTACATTTCCAATGATTACAGAAACCCCAATTCCAACCATTTTTTTCGTTTACAATTTTTGTGTATTGTGTTGTTTTGAATATTATGTGCAAGTGTTACGTTTACAATTTGGAAATGAATCAACTTGTTGCTCTATTTACTTTTAAAAGAAACATCTTAGCCCTCTTCGTTACTGTATTACGGGAATTTGAAAGGGGGAAAACCAACTGATAAATACTAGAAAATACTGACTGATTAGGTTTTTATTACAGAGGCAAGTATTTGGAAATATTCAAGAAAGAAGTAAACATGTTTTATTATCAGTGTAATTGAGCAACATAAATCCAGCTTAATATAATTAAATATACACCATTCAATTGATTGAGGAAACAGCTACTTTTGATTTTAAGTTTTTCATGTAAAAAGATTATAACACCATTTAAATTTTTTTGCATAAGTGTTTACTTGTGATTCTAACCGGCTTTGGCGGCAGAGGTTTTTTTTCTCTCGAAATGCAATCGTTAAAAACTAATAAGGGTTCATAATTGTACGAAAACTTACTGTTTGTAAAAATTCAAAATTATAACATATTAACGGATAGAAAAATCTGTTGAAATAAGAAACTTAAAAGTTGCGAACATATATGTTAGTACAGTGGTTCCCAACCTTTTCTGGACCATCGTCTTGTATTTTAGGTTAATTAACATCCATCGCCCCTTTTAATTGTCTGTCTAATCATAATTTGAGTTAAAGTGTAACTATAAAACAGTTTTATAACACTTACTACCGTTGAACACATATTTTTTACATAAACACATATACACATAACAAACAAAACATAAAACACTTATTTTTAAAGAACAAAAGTGAACTAATTAACAGATATTTTTTCTGGTTTCTAGAAAATTTAAGGGAGTTTAAAGTAAAAATTGGCTGGTCTGGTTATGGTTGGAGAATGGTTTTACTGTACAAAGGTACAACATTATTTTAATTTTCCCTCTTTGAAAATTCATCGCCCCCTGATCGCCTCTCAAGTATTTTTTGCCTCCTTGATAACACAAATCGCCCACTTGGGGGCGATCGCCCCCAGGTTGGGAACCGCTGTGTTAGTATAACTAACGTTTTATTACATTTAACTGTTTTTAATCAAACGTTTACCAAGTGAGTAGTTTCCAATTCCTCTTGCAGTTTCTTTTGGATATAATCTTGGTTATATTGAGGCATTATTAGGAATAGTTTTAAACAGCAACAATAATTATATCGTAATTTTACTTATTTTTGGGAATGAAGAAAGCGAGCGAGCGCAAGTGAGCTAGAGCGGAGCTTATTGACAAAACAAAACTTTGCGGTTACAGACCACTATATTCATGTTGTTTCAGAATACGTCACTCTCCCCTTTTCACTCTTGAACTTCAGTGATTTCAATGGCTGTTTTTGTTTCACTTTCAATGCGCGGTTTTTACGTCTACTGTGTTGTATTTTGCAGTTCTTACGAGTAACTTGTTTTTATTCCTGTTATTTATAAAATGTATCGGTTATATTCTATGGGAATATTTCTTATGATGTCACGGTCTCCATACTACGATTTCATTGGTTATTTGTTTTCTTTCCCTACTACGTGAAACAAGCCCATTATCTCCTAAAATTAAGCTAAATTGTGGCACAACAAATTAGCGATTGTCAAAAACAACTATAATTCCAGTATGACTAAAAATGGAAACAATATACTCAAGAGAGGGAGGGAACAGAAGTTCGAATTTGCCGACTCTGTTTAAAGAAAAACTTAATTATGATTAATCAATAACTAAGTAGGTTACCGAATGTACCAATTAATATTACAAATTTGAATAAATTAATAATTAAATTAATTATTATAAATAAAAATTAATTTTAATCATTAGTTCACAAGTCGTTATTTCATTAACGGTGAACTTAAACTTATAGTAATAAACCCTTTTATACCCTTTTTCATCATTAAAGTTGCTAAATTTATTTTCAGTTACCAGAAATGTACGTGTTTTGAGGAATTTTAAATATGCTTATGACATGTTTCAGGTCTTGAGAGTGGCAACAAAAATAATCAATGAAAATAAGTTTTATTTTTCTCGAGCTTAGATTGGTGAATCAATGCTCGAAAAAATAACCAATCGGAGCACCGATAAATGTAAATGTAGGAATGAAAGCTGGAAGGAATGAGGTCATTTGAAAAAGCCAATTCAAAACAAAATTTACGCACGTGTTTAAATAGTTGCTTATGTTTCTATATGCAATAATTTTTACAGGTGCTTTCTGAATGAATGCAGTATATGAATGAACTAAATGTATGAATAATATGAAAATTCGATTGTAAATAAAACAATAAAATATGAAGAAACTAAATAAATTATGAATTTTATTCCTCCTCTAAATTTAAATAGAATAACTTCATGAACCACATAACCATATACTAAGGACACAACATTTCTTCAGGGAAATTGAAAGTACCCCCTGATGTCTTTTGAAGTTATATAATGTCCATATACTAATATCAATTTTTTTAAACCATATATTTGACCAACCTTCTCTATATTGGCCAATCTCTTCATTATTATCAATATAGGGTTCATGTATTAACTCCCTGAGTTTTCAAATGATGCGGCTGGGCTGGAGTCCACTGTATGACTCAATTTTAATGTATTATTTTTTTGGGTCAGGGCAAAACAACAATGCCAAACAGAGCGTCAAAAGATGAACAAAAATTACAATAAGAAGCTTTTATAAGCAAACAAAGAGGCAGAAGAGGACAATAGGTGGACATATAAAGTTATCGATTCTTAACTATCTAACTCAGAAACCTATAGATTTTCTTTAATAAAAGTTTATTATAATAAATACTTGACAAACAAACAGTCTGTTCTTTCAACAATATTTGGTAAATATTTGTAATGTATATTTTGTACTAATCACAACTTTTGTGTTTAAAGCGGAACTCATCAGTGTCCTTAGTAACCTTTCAAAAGTTAAGTGCATTTGATAATAAAAAAGAACTTATGTTATAAACACATGAACCTATTATATTGTAAAATTGTCAAACATTGATGCCCATCAGTTTCTGAGTTTCTCATATATGCATTGTAACCATTATCTAACTATTATTAAATCATATGCAAATTCACATATTAAAATGTGATTGTGGTTAAAAAAGTTAATTGAAGAGCTTAGTGGAAGAACGTGCTAAGTGACAAAAAGGTGAAAACGAGATAATGAGCTTCAAAGTTTTTAGTTTGCAACTTTTCTCTACTTCACAAAATCATAGTTTTTTCTTCATGATAATTTAGTTTGGTTCTTCAAAATGCTTGGTGGCTTTTGGCTTAGCCGTACTTTACGTAATAACACGTCATTTACAAAACGCGCTTGACGTCTCCTGCACTTGGCACGTTCTTCCTCCGAAGTGCTTCAGATTTTTTCAGTCGTTTAGTGGAAGAACGTGCTAAGTGACATTTTTAGGTATATTTGATCCATACGAGTTTCATAATTTCGGTACTAACATTCCGATTTTCAAAATTCTTTTTTTGTTTGGAAGATAGGACTTCAGATTTTTTTATACTTTTTATTTGTTTGCCTGTACGTCCATCATTTTGTCCGTCCGTCCATATCCCTTTCAATTTCCAATCTAAACTGTCTGATTTTAAAAAAATTGTTTTGGTTCGTTCGAAATTAAAAAATTAGAAGACTACAATGTATAATGTTCGGCCACCTGCCTGTACGTCTGTTTTTCTGTCCGTCCGTCCGTCTACCCCCCCCCCCCCCCCAACTTCCTTTCTACCCGTCCGATTTTTAAAGTTATTACTTTCAATTATCTAATATGAAATATAAGGAAATGAAACTATTGCGATGGAGGTCAAAAATCCAAAATGAAGATTTTGTGCTCTCTACACGTTTTGGAGGGTGCTGATTACAAAAAACTGGTTTTTTTTCATTGATTCGTCTGTTTGTCTGAAACTAATTTACAGTGCGAACTAAAAGGGCTACATACTTCAAATTTAGTACACGGGTTCCTAGTACCTGTTGGAAGTCATAATAATATTTACGAGAAAATTACGCATGCGCAATTAGCAGCTGCTATAAACTTTTTGGGTTTTAAAAGTAGTGCTGAAAAACGAAAATAGATACAGACTTAAAATTTGATACACTGGCTCCCAGTACTAGTCGGGCGACAAAATAAAGTTTTCAACAATATTGTGCATGTGCAAAGAGTAGCTGCCATAGAACTTTTTAGGTTTGAAAGTAATTGAAAATACTTTATAAGGTATATAATAACTTTTAAACGATAATATTGATATATTAATCGGTAATTGAAAGTCGTATAGTGTTACGCAACCCTAATTTTTTTTAATGTATGATATCAGACACCTATCTTATATACTTTTTGTTCGTCCGTCTGTCCCTACTATAAGGATTTCTTTGAGTATTTAAGTTAAAAGAAGGTAGGTTACATTATTTATTTTAGAACTTCTTGCTTAATGTTAGATATGAGTTAGTATTAATTGAAAATATTAAAAAAAATTCCATTATCACTGAAATTATAAACTAATTACTTTAAAGAATAATAAGACAAACCTCAACTTAGTAAAAAGTATACAAAAAGATAGTAAAAGAAACACAAATGCAAGTGAATAAAATAAATATTAAATTTAAAAGATTTATAAAAAAGATAATAATGTAAGATGTAAGTTTTCGCAAAATAAATTTTTAAATAGTTTTTGGATAGGAATAATTGAATGTAAAAACAAACATTGATATTAAAAAAAAGTAAAAATAAGATGTCTGGCAAAATATAAATCCTAAGGTTATTTATGTTTTTCTTTCCCCTTTTCAATTAAGGATTTAATCAATTTTAAGAAAGCTTCTTTAATTTACAGCATTTCTATATACAAAAGCTTAGCGTGATCGTTTAAACAATTTGTTTTTACAATCGTGATGCAAAGCACTTTTATAAAGTCATCTATATTTTAATAAATATTAAGAATTTATAAATATAAAGAGATAGAGTATAAAACGTTATATGAGTTATTATAACAAATATATTAGTTTTACATATCAAAGCAATATCTTGATTAAATTTGTACTTACCGTATAAGCTGCTATTCCCACTTTCAAGCCAAAATTCAGCTTTTCGCTTATTTCTTAATTCCATTTTAATAATTTTGGGAGTTTAGGACATTGTACAAAATGCGATCGTCAGCTTTAGAGATCAAACGTAATTAAGCTTTAAAAGATTTTTGTACCCCTAATTCATTTTTTTTAAACAAACCAGATGCCTTGAAGCATGTTCGGTGTAATGTTGTTTTAACGCGAACATGCGATCTCCAAAGGGCAGGTGCAACTTTCTTTTAATGATACCATCTGTTCACTGCTAAATAGACTATGTTTATTAGAATAAAAAACACAAGACTTTAAAAGCAAACGATATTTTATAAAATGTTAAAACCTTTAGCTCCGATTGAATTCTAAAATAAAAGTGCATTTTCTACTATTTTCCTAAATGCATTCAAAGCCCGGTTATACGCTATATGAATTATAATTCATTGGTTATATTTAATAATTAAAGTTAATTTGGAAAAATTAATGACATTTTTAAATTCTTTTTGATTAAAACTACAAAATAAAACAAGTGCTTTGCGATTAATGCGACATAAATAAAGCGAAAGTCTGACAATTTTCTTCAACTGCGTGTCACTTAGCACGTTCTTCCACTGAACGATCGTCCGATTCGGGACGATTTCGGAGGAAGAAAGTGCCAAGGGTCCTTAGCACGTTCTTCCATTGAAAAAGTGACGAAAACGCGTGCACCTACCAACTTCGTTCACGAAAAATCTACGAAATCGAATGTTTTCTAAAAAATTGAAAGCTGTTATGTTTAAAGGAGGTAATAACATAATCATTAACACAAAAATCTCATTTTTTTCAAAAATGTCACTTAGCACGTTCTTCCACTCAGCTCTTCAATTGTCAAATTGTCTTTAAAAAACTAAATGCAAATATAATATTTGAAATTCTTACATAGTATTGATCAGCAGTAAAACCAAAATTCCACCCATATTTCGTTGGCTCTTAATTAAAACAATAGCCATGAGATTAAAACAATATTATAGTGTTAACTACTAACCAATAGCCATACTCATTTTTTTTTTCTCCAGAAATGTCATTTCATTTTGTTTTCATATTCCTGCTTCACTAAAATAATGTTATAATACAAATACAAAAATTGTCGATCAACAACAGGCCAGAGGCCCAGCAAGGTTGGTCCAAAATAAATCTAATACATTACCAGTTTCCAATGACTGTCAAGTTTCTTCTTAAAATCTTCTACTCTCTTCGAATGCACAACATAATCTGGTAAAGCATTCCACTCATTGACAACTCTATTGTAAAAATAATGTTTTCTTACCTTATAAGATGAAGACCGGAACGTAACAAATGAACGAATAAAGTTGTAATAAAAGTGATTTATTGGACAATTTAATTATTTTTACACACAAATTTTTAATCAACATATCAAACATTAGCTTTATTTTAGAAAATATAATATATATTTATTTCTTATTTACCTCTCCCTTTTTGGATTTTTTGTCCCTTTTTCATTTAGGTAGTAATTTTTAATGTGCCCTTCAATTTTGTTTTAATAATTTTATGTATATTGTCTGAACTGGCCTTCTCTAGGGACTCTTTGCAGCCAATGTATTTCGTAATTGAATAATTTTTTTCTTCTATTTTAATTTTATTCGATTACAAATCATAGAAGTTTTCCAATTGGCAAATGGGTGGCTGTTTTTTTAACGGAAAGATGTTTGTCATATATTTAATATTCTGATTAGAATTATCAGAATAGGGAAATTGATATATTATCGAATACTTGTTGAAGTGAATTTATTATTCTGGATTCAGTTTCACCAGTTAAGCTTTTATAATGTCTAATAAATTATACATTGTCAGCTCTAAAATTAAAATGGACGTGTTTCAAACAAATAGTTTCGATATTTATATTAGTTTAGTGATAACTGTAACTCAAAATAAAGCAATGTGGATTTCAATAGTTTACAATTACACTACATAACCTGTCAAAGTATTCTGGACTAATAAGTTGATTGGAACTAATTAATTTGTTGAGAATTTAGAAATTCGTGAGTGCCGATTGTCGATACCGTTATACTGTCATCGAAAATGATAACTCTCGTCGGAGTAAACAAGGAATAAAAGCGATTAGAACAATAATCACTAACAAGTCTAATAACTGGCATGATGTAATCTACACGGACAACAATCCTGGAATGAGAGTAAAAAAGTACTTAGTCGATAGGTCAACACCGAAACAACAGACAAAAGAAAGTGGATGAACAATTTTTTTTTTATCTTTAGGGTTTTTGGTTCTTTTAGCAGCACAATAAATTTCCTTTTTTACTAATTTTGAAAATCTTTATTTCCACATTAATATATTTTGAGCTAAAATCTGAACATTTTGTGAATTAAACTCCGAACTCGTACATAGAGCGCTAGCTAACCTTTTTTATTACATATACTTTCACTGTTTTAAAAATAGTTGAAAATAGCAAACCTCTAACTTATATAATAGAGAATTTGAGTAGTAATGACCAAGAGATGCACTAGTTTTGTGTAACCAACAACATTTACCTACTCTATCCCATGTAATGATTTCAAACTGAGTAAACAGTGTGTTGAAACAAGTAAGAAAGTCAAATAAATATTAGTATATATTAGAAAAAGTGTTACTTCTAAATCTAAGGCGATTATTTTGCCATTATATAGGGGATTGGTAAGGCCACATCTGGAATATGCTGTTCAGTTTTGGTATCCCTTCCTCAGAAAAGATATAGAGTTGCTTGAAAAAGTTCAGCATAGGGCTACAAAAATGATTAAGGGTCTATCTGGTATTGACTATGTCTTATGATAACAGATTAAGATCTTTAAACATGTATTCCCTGGAAAATAGGAGTCAGTTATTCAAGTTCATAAAACAGGGAGACATGGAGGGATTAGGTTTCACCTTAAATTGCCGGACCAGAGGACGACCAGAAATTGAATAAATCATGCTTTAGAAGGGAGGTAAGAAAACATTATTTTTACAATAGAGTTGACAATGGAATGCTTTACCAGATTATGTTGTGTATTCGAAAGAGAGTAGAAGATTTTAAGAAGAATTTTGATAGTCATTGGAAACTGGTAAAGTATTAGATTTATTTTGGACCAACCTTGCTGGGCCTCTGGCCTGTTGTTGGTCGACAATTTTTGTATTTGTACAAATAATGGTTGAGATTTTGATTTTAAATTTTTTGAAATCTTCCTCACGTAATTAATTAACACCCCTAAGAATTAATTTGTTGGCAGATCGGCTAAGGATACTAACATTTTCATACCTACGTTGACATGTTTCATTCTTAGAGGTACCATTATAAGAAGCTTAAGCCGACTTTTTCCGATAATATGCACATAAACTTTTTGTAAACTTCAAGTATCCTGTGTTTTTGTTGACTTTATTTTGAGTTCATTTCATTTACATGCAGGCGAAGAGGCTTTAACAAGGTTCGGGGTTTACAAATTACAGAGCCCTTTGTACCCGGATACATGTAAAAATAAATTGTAAAAAATTTAAACTTGTATTTTATTGAAATTTAAATGTTTGATACAATTATTAATAAAAAAACTTTTTTTTTGAATAAATACTTAAAGTAATCTTCTCAAAAGTTTCAGTTAAATGTTTTGGGGTTGGTATGTTGTTAAAACTGAAAGACCATACAATGATATTTACGTCTGTATCCCTTACACTCTTAAAACAATAGAGTGAAATCCACTCCCATAGGGGAAGTGCATTTTCGGCACCGGAAAGGAGTGGGAATTAACTCAGACTGAGTTAAAACCGCCCGTTTTAACAGTGTAGGACGTAGATTGTTTTCTTTTATTTCTTTTACCCACTCCGAAAAAAGAGTGAAATCCACTCCTATAGAGGAAGTGCATTTTCGGGACGGAAAGGAGTGGAAATTAACTCAGACTGAGTTAAAACCGCTCGGTTGTTTTAAGAGTGTAGATGGCTATAATAAAAGCTGTCTAAAAATACCAAATCATTCAAGTGCTTCCCATCCGAGTGTTCCATTTCCGCATTGTCCATTTGTGATGATTCCTTTTGCAGGTTTCCGATGGCCTGTCCATTAGGGTGGAGGGTTTCTTGTAATTGACGTGTGGCGATCGCTCAGCTCCGTGTTTACTCGCCCTTCCAGAAACACCGTGGGCTTGTGCAGACGATTGTCAAATATAGAATGATCTTAGTCTATTTTTAAACTACTTATATTCTTTTGGGAAAAGAAATAAATAATAAATGGAAAATAGAGTATTGACATGGTGGATACTTCCGTCTTTTCGTATTCCCTGCCTACTCTTTTATCTAAAAGGGGGCTGGGGAGCCCAGTCGGTTAGGCGTTCGCCTAGCATGCGGATGGTCCCAGGTTCGGGTCCGGGCATCGCCAGAAAATAACTGCCGACCTATAAACGGCCCATGCAGCCAAAAATGTCGGACGAATAATACCCCGTGTAGAGGTAGTGCACGTTAAATATCCTTCAAAGTCCTAACACTGCGTACGATGTCGCCCTTAATGGTTGCGTTGTGTGCCTACTCAGGTGTCGGCTTGTCACTAGACTGTGGGTATAAAATACGACGCCCGTCGCCAATAGCCCTCGTGTAGCTCTTGTGCGACGATAATTCAAACTAAACTAAACTTATATCTAAAAGAAGGTCGACCCAATCTGTCAAATATTGCTTTTCGGTTAGTTTAGGTTAGTTTGAATTATCCTGGCATTAGTTTGAATTATCATGTCATTTGACTTGGCGACGGGCCACAGTCAAGTGACGAGCCGACACCTGAGTAGGCACCCGAAGGAACCGGTCGCATTGTAAGCTGCGTTGGGACTTTGGAGCATATTTTAACGTGTACTTCCTTCACACGGGATATTATACGTCGTACATTTTTCGCTGCACAGACCGTTTTATGAGTCGGCAGTCATTATGGCGATGCCCGTACCCGAACTGGACCCGAACATGGGACCTCCCTCAAGAAAGCCGAACGCCTTAACTGACTGTTCTCCCTAGCCCACATTTCTTTTTGTTGCTCAAAACAACTTATTATTACATATTCTTCTCATAAATTTATAGGAAAAACTAAAACATTTTTTAAAAATAAGTCACTAAAAATAATTTGTTTATATATCTGAAAAACATTATATTTATCGTGTTTCAAATTGCCCTCTTTTGTTTGATTGACATGACACGGTTTTAACATGTGGCACCGACTTCCAATTAGTGAATAAAAAATGTTTAAACATGTCTTATAAGGATTCTTTTTTCTTTTGCTTTACGCATATTTTGATTTATTCCGAAATGAAAAGGGAAATTCGGATATATTTTTAATAGAAAAGCGATAAAAAGTTGAAGTAACGAAAAAAGATACGTAATTGCCTTTTACATTAACGGTAATGATTAACATTAACACATATTAGTTTAAAAATAAATCCATTCGGGAAATATTGAACTTCCTGACTTTTTAATTGAAAATGAGAGACGTTCTTAATGATTCGTAGTATTTCATTTTATTTTGTTTTAATTATAATGATTGCCTATATTTTTGCTATTTTTATATTACTTAATGTTATTATATTACTTTACACAACTAAGGTTTAATTTAATTTCTTTTAAAGAATTTCATTGCTTTTGTTATTTGATGTACTTCTCGTCGTGACTTAATCGCAGTATAGTTCAATTAGTCAAAGGATGTATTAGTTACAATAAAAGTCACAGTAATTAAATAGAGTATTTCTCTTAAGATGGATTCTATTCTGATAATACACAATATCGTCACAGGCGTTAATACTTCGGAAAATAAGCACATTTTACGAGAGCCAATTCTTCTAGTTTAATAGTTTTTTTATAATGATGTATGCATACAAGATGGAATATAAATAGAGTATTACTGTTTGGGTAGAGTCTGATTCACATTTCATTATACGAGAAGCCCTCCCTCCGGAAGACTTCGTGCATTGTCGTTCACGAATATGTAAGTAATTCCCATATTTTCGTTACATTTCTTGACTACTGGTGAATTAGTATTTATTACATTATGGACATAATTTGAAGAAATCAAAACAAAGCATGTCATCTTCTTGAAATTAGTGACATCTCATTTAAAAATAGATTGTCTGAACTAAATTTTGAGGTTCTGGAAAATTAGTATAGGGTAAGAATGGGAATGAGGCCATGAGGGGTTTGCACGGTGCGTAAAATTATTATTATTTTCTTAATAATGTATGCATACAGGATGTAATAGTGTAGAGTATTTCTTTTAAGGTAGAGCCTGAGTTTATTATTCAGCGTTAATGTCAGTTTATGTCACTGAAAATTAGTAAGCATGGAATTCACGGACTCTGTACTTATGGCTTTCTTGGTTTATATCAAAGACATAACCGAAATTCGAAGTCAGATATCAAAGACACATATGTTCAACACGTAATATCTGATAAAGAAAAATAAAAGAAACAAATCCGAACCGTTATTTCCCGTCCTGTAATGCTATACTTACAAAAATGTCCCATTATCCCACTGAGAAACCAATGGCCATATTTCTCAATTTGCCCCCACATAGCACATTGCCATTCCCCTCAGATCTCACGGAACCCTTTCAAATAGCGAACACCACCTCTTTATTGCATTGCCAATCTCACAAAGGCATGTGTATGTTTGACAAAAGAGTAAACGACATTTCAATCAAAAATGAGTCACAGTTTTACTCGTAATTTGTATAGAGATGGCATTATAGATGGCAGGCACGTCAACTGTGGCTGTAGTGCGACGTTAATTCCACCAACCAATCTGCTAACTCTCCGGATTTTACTTGGTAATAGCCATTTTCCGGATTCAGGGATAGCCACGAGAAAATTTTATGTTTTCGCTTTGGAAAGTCCAGCTTTGATATATACGGTTTATCTCGCATTGGTATATATGACACGGAAATTTAAAAAGTAGTTAAAAATCAAGTATTTTCCTGGTTAAATCCGGAGGTTTAATAGGTCTGTAATAGTATCTACACACACACACACACACACACACACACACACACACACACACACACACACACACACACACACACACACACACACACACACACACACACACACACACACACACACACACATACACACACACAATAGTCTATTAACCGCATTTGTAAAGGTTTCACAAAGTCTGTGAATTAGAATTCTACCCCGACAATAAGTGCGTTCTTAACCATTCGGAGGGCACCTTTATTTTTATAAGACGTAGTTTAAATTAGTAATAGTTAAAATTAAATTAGTTGAACAAATGCATTCGATTGTCAGAAGTATGTTAATGCTTACAAAACCGGTTGGTCACCATTTCAAATGAGCTTGTTAATTTTCTGGCTAAGTTTTAGATTCGAAGGACAGTGGCAAAAGCAGTAGGTGCTGATTCCATCTCTCGTGCAGCAAATTTAGTTTAGTTTAGTTTGAATTATCGTCGCACTAGAGCTACACGAGGGCTATTGGCGGCGATCGTCGTATTTTAGAACCACAGTCAAGTGACGAGCCGACACCTGAGTAGGCACCCAACGCAACCGTAAAGGGCGACATCGTACGCAGCGTTGGGACTTTGGAACATATTTAACGTGCACTCCCTCTACACGGGGTATTATTCGTCGGACATTTTTGGCTGGAGGTGCCGTTTATTATAGGTCGGCAGTTATTTTGGCGATGCCCGGACCCGAATCTGGGACCTTTCGCATGCTGGGCGGAGCTAACCGACTGGGCTCCCCAGCCCAGCAAAACATATCGTATTTTGCACAATTATCAAATAAGAAAACATAACCAAACAAAAATCACAAATTTGTTATTTTTGGAATAAATGAGAGTATGAATAAACACGCTAATTTTCTTTCTCCACATTCTTCCATTTCAATAGCCATTTTCAAAATATTTTCATTCGAAAAAGGTTCCTTAGAATTTTGTCATACGCTGCAACATACAGAATTGTAGATCGTAAAAGATGAAAAAGAAAAGAACAATTTATACTTTGTTAGTTAAAATGTTCTTAAAAATTTAAAGAAATTAACAAAAAATCTGTCACTTTTTTTATTTGAACGTTTATAAAATAGTACGAAGTATTCCTCGGGGTAATATTTCCGGCAGAGTGTTTAAGTCATGTAAAATCAGACTATCTGAAAGAGCTCTTAGGAATCAGTGTATGTCATTGTAAATAAATACAAATACGAAAAAATTGTCGACCAACAACAGGTTACACTCTTAAAACAAAATAGTGAAATTCACTCCTATAGGAGAAGTGCATTTTCGGCACCGGAAAGGAGTGAAAATTAACTCAGACTGAGTTAAAACCGCTCGTTTTAAGAGTGTAGGACGCAGATTGTTTTCTTTTATTTCTTTTACCCACTCCGAAAAGAGTGAAATTCACTCCTATAGGAGAAGTGCATTTTCGGCACGGAAAGGAGTGGAAATTAACTCAGACTGAGTTAAAACCGCTCGTTTGTTTTAAGAGTGTAGAGGCCCAACAAAGTTCCAAAAGTCAACCAGCCTACAATAACTATCGAGATTTTTCTTCAATTCTTGTACCTTCTTCGAATATATATTACAATATATAGTAAAGCATTCCAATCATATTCATCTAAAACACAAAACTCTCCAAACAATAGAATTCGAGTATAAGAACTACCTCCCGAATGGACTGAAAATGGGGAAAAAAGGTATGTTTGTTTTTCCTTGCATAAATTTTTAAATTAAATTTTAATTGATTAACTATTTGTTTAGAAACTCAGAACTAGATTTATTTTTGCAGAGATGATCTCAAAATCATTTCCAAGTGAAAAAAAGTTGAATACTAATAAAAATGAAGTTTTATAAAATTATGAAATTTATGTATATTGCTAGAAACACTGGTGCTTAAAATACGAAAAAAATCGAGTCTAACGCTCAGAAGGTTTTAAAATAAAATATCCTTTAAATATTCAACAAACAGCACATGGACTGTTCTCTTAAACCAACCTACAATGTCCCCCACCATTACAATGTAACGAGGAAGGACGATCATTATGCCAAATCAGACCATCTGATGAAGCTTTTAGGAGTCAGTTAATACTGTATATGACATTGCAAATAGACACCTAAGAAAACACAACTCTCCATGCAACACAATTCGAGTAAAAACTATGAATAAAAATTCCTTAAAATATTCAACTAATAGTACATTGACTGTTCTTAAAACCACCCTATGTTGCCCATCATAATGGTGTAATGAGGAAGGAAGATCATTATGCCAAATCAGACCATCTGTTTAGTTTAGTTTAGTTTGAATTATCGTCGCACTAGAGCTACACGAGGGCTATTGGCGACGGGCGTCGTATTTTCGAACCACAGTCAAGTGACGAGCCGACACCTGAGTAGGCACCCAACGCAACCGTTAATGGCGACATCGTACGCAGCGTTAGGAATTTGAAGGATATTTAACGTGCACTCCCTCCACACGGGGTATTATTCGTCGGACATTTTTGGCTGCACGGGCCGTTTATAGGACGGCAGTTATTTTGGCGATGCCCGGACCCGAACCTGGGACCTTCCGCATGCTTGGCGAATGCCTAACCGACTGGGCTCCCCAGCCCCCAGACCATCTGTAGAAGCTTTTAGGAATCAGTGTATGCTATTGTAAATAGACACCTAAAAACAATACTCTCCAAACAACAGAATTCGATTCTTTTATGTATTCAACAGACAGCATGCCAACTGCTCTCTCAAACAAACCTATGTTCCCCATCATTACGGTGTAACGAGGAAGGAAAGGAAAATCATTATGCTAAATTATACCATATGTAGAAGCGTTTAGGAATCAGTGTATGTTATTGTTTCAGGGGGGGGGGGGGGCATATTAAACACACAACACACCAAACAACAGAATTCGAGTAGAAATATAAGTAAAGCTTTTTTTTATGTATTCAACAAACATCATACCAACTGCTCCCTAAAACCAACCTATAATGTTCCCCATCATTACGGGTGTAACGAGGAAGGAAAATCATTATGCCAAATCAGACCATATGTAGAAGCGTTTAGGAATCGGTGTATGCTATTGTTTCAGGACATCTTAAAACACAACTCTCCAAACAACAGAATTCGAGTAAAACTATAAGTAAAGATTTTTTTATGTATTCAACAAACAGCATACCAACTGCTCCCTAAAACCAACCTATAATGTTCCCCACCATTACGGGTGTAACGAGGAAGGAAAATCATTATGCCAAATCAGACCATATATAGAAGCGTTTAGGAATCGGTGTATGCTATTGTTTCAGACATCTTAAACACACAACTCACCAAACAACAGAATTCGAGTAAAACTATAAGTAAAGATTTTTTTATGTATTCAACAAACAGCATACCAACTGCTCCCTAAAACCAACCTATAATGTTCCCCACCATTACGGGTGTAACGAGGAAGGAAAATCATTATGCCAAATCAGACCATATATAGAAGCGTTTAGGAATCGGTGTATGCTATTGTTTCAGACATCTTAAACACACAACTCACCAAACAACAGAATTCGAGTAAAACTATAAGTAAAGATTTTTTTTATGTATTCAACAAACAGCATACCAACTGCTCCCTAAAACCAACCTACAATGTTCCCCACCATTACGGTGTAACGAGGAAGGAAGACTCCTCCTACTTACAATTCCGAAGATGATCCCACGGTGACTCCTTTGCTCCACTTTCGAGGCTATTGATTGCGATCCCTTGCTCGGGGTATTCCACAGAGTTAAGAAGAAGATGGAGATGCTTGGCGAGAAAACAAGTGAAGCCGCCAGAAAGTTGCCAAGCAAAATAACGTAATTAAAAACTTGTTATCAAATACTGAAACAGTAAGATCTATAAACCTTCAGTTTCGTTTTCTCCTATTATCTGTCTATAGCAGCCCCACATTTAAACCTGATCAACAAAAGATGAAGAATCTAGCCGATGCACCCTATTATGAAGATGTGAGAAAACAAGTCAAGCCGCAAGAACGTTGCCAAGCAAAATAACGTAATTAAAAATTTGTTATCAAATACTGAAACAGTAAGATCTATAAACCCTCAGTTTCGCTTTCTCCTATTATCTGTTTATAGCAGCCCTACATTTAAACCTGATCCACAAAAGATGAAGAATCTAGCCGATGCACCCTATTATGAAGATGTGAGAAAACAAGTCAAGCCGTCAGAAAGTCGCCAAGCCATCCTTAGTAAGCCGAAACAAACCGCTCTCACAATGTTAGGTCATGCTGAAACGCGTTCTTTTATTACTTAAAATGCGTTAAATGAAAATTAAAAATGACTATTAGCACATTTGTAGGTTGTAGCACGAGATCTGAATTTATATACAATAGATGGCAGTAATTCCCTCACATGTAAGAAAAATGGGTTGCAATTATAGTTTATGTGATAAAGTCAGAAATCCCCAAGTCGATGAAGTAAGCCAATAGTACAAACAACGCTGTAGAATAGAGCCAAATAGTTCGCCGAGAGTGTTTATTCGGGCTTACTACAAAGCGATCGATGGCTTCTTTTTGCAAACTGTTTTTTTGTATTGGTTATTGTGCGGCAGCATCTCTATTTTCATCTTAACTCTATGGGGTCTTCTTCCGAAGAGTGGGACCTACATGAGAGGTAAAATAGTGTATGTCCCACTAAATTAACGTGGGTGGTAGGGACCATTCTCATAAAATTTTTCAATGTCCAAATATGTTAAAGGCAGTGTAATAGAATTAAAACATTATTTCAATATTGAAATTAATTTGATGCCTACATTTGAAAGCATTTGTCTCAATAAATCGAATTAATCATATATTTGTAATATAAAATCTCTATTTTTTAATTTAAACTAAAAAGCAGAGCTAAAGTAGCAGAGAGGAAATAATTCTTATTTTTAAAAAAATATTTTTAAGTAGTAAACCCATAAGTTTATTTTGATACCTTGTGTAGCTGTTTGCCGCACTTAAATATCACACGCAACCTCAAATAACATACAATACTAGATGGCGCTGATTTATTACTTTGTTTAGTACCAGTCATCTAGATTACAACAAATATTATTGTATATAAGTCGAAGCAACTTATTCTTTACCTTGAGGTACAATTTGCTGGACATAGGTTGTTGTAATATCTTCGGCAACACACACTACGCCTTGTATAGGACCAATTGTCTTCATCCGAACACTGGGGAGCTTTTAATGTTCAACTGTAAGCCAAATTAGTATATCTCCCATTCAATTAACACGCGAGACATTAATCGATAGATCTAAGTTACAGCTGGGGAATGGTACTATATTATAAATGGCATTGATATTAGCTGATTTATGTTGCAGATATGTAGTTATTTTGAAGAGAAAATTATACATGTGTAATTAGGGTACTTTCGCAAAGTTAGAAAACGGTAGTATTCTCGCTTTGTTCTTTAATTTTTATGCTTTAAAAATTAGGATTTCCGTAATATTGTTGCTTCCTTTGCTTAATTATATTGTGTTTTGTAAAATAAATTACATGCAGCAAAAAAATCTTACTTTCATATAATAAACAAAAACAAAAGAAGCATAGAATTTAAAAAAAAAATTGGCAAACTAATTTATGAACAAGTATATACCACTCAAATTCAAGTAAACAATTTTATTTATAAATGATAATCATTCCAAAACATCTTTCACACTCGAACTAACTTCTTGTAAATAAAGAATAGATAAAATAAACAACCACTATTTCAACAAAAAAAAGTATATAGGTACATTAAATTTATTATATTGCTTTCAAACAACTGTATACAAAGTATTTACTAAAAAATGCAGTAAGAAACACACACTTTCTTTCAAGAATTATATATGGCATTGATATTAGCTGATTTATGTTGCAGATATGTAGTTATTTTGAAGAGAAAATTATACATGTGTAATTAGGGTACTTTCGCAAAGTTAGAAAACGGTAGTATTCTCGCTTTGTTCTTTAATTTTTATGCTTTAAAAAATTAGGATTTCCGTAATATTGTTGCTTCCTTTGCTTAATTATATTGTGTTTTGTAAAATAAATTACATGTAGCAAAAGAATCTTACTTTCATATTATAAACAAAAACAAAAGAAGCATAGAATTTTAAAAAAAAATTGGCAAACTAATTTATGAACAAGTATATACCACTCAAATTCAAGTAAACAATTTTATTTATAAATGATAATCATTCCAAAACATCTTTCACACTCGAACTTCTTGTAAATAAAGAATAGATAAAATAAACAACCACTATTTCAACAAAAAAAAAAGTATATAGGTACATTAAATTTATTATATTGCTTTCAAACAACTATATACAAAGTATTTACTAAAAAATGCAGTAAGAAATACATAATTTCTTTCAAGAAAAAAAAAGTATAGGTACATTAAATTTATTATATTGCTTTCAAACAACTGTATACAAAGTATTTTCTAAAAAATGCAGTAAGAAACACACACTTTCTTTCAAGAAAAAAAGTATAGGTACATTAAATTTATTATATTGCTTTCAAACAACTGTATACAAAGTATTTTCTAAAAAATGCAGTAAGAAACACACACTTTCTTTCAAGAAAAAAAGTATAGGTACATTAAATTTATTATATTGCTTTCAAACAACTGTATACAAAGTATTTTCTAAAAAATGCAGTAAGAAACACACACTTTCTTTCAAGAAAAAAAGTATAGGTACATTAAATTTATTATATTGCTTTCAATCAACTGTATACAAAGTATTTTCTCAAAAATGCACTAAGAAATACACACTTTCTTTCAAGGAAAAAAGTATAGGTACATTAAATTTATTATATTGCTTTCAAACAACTGTGTACAAAGTATTTACTAAAAAATGCACTAAGAAATACACACTTTCTTTCAAGGAAAAAAGTATAGGTACATTAAATTTATTATATTGCTTTCAAACAACTGTATACAAAGTATTTACTAAAAAATGCAGTAAGAAACACACACTTTCTTTCAAGAAAAAAAAGTATAGGTACATTAAATTTATTATATTGCTTTCAAACAACTGTATACAAAGTATTTTCTAAAAAATGCAGTAAGAAACACACACTTTCTTTCAAGAAAAAAAGTATAGGTACATTAAATTTATTATATTGCTTTCAAACAACTGTATACAAAGTATTTTCTCAAAAATGCACTAAGAAATACACACTTTCTTTCAAGGAAAAAAAGTATAGGTACATTAAATTTATTATATTGCTTTCAAACAACTGTGTACAAAGTATTTACTAAAAAAATGCAGTAAGAAATACACACTTTCTTTCAAGACCAAACACATTTTCTTTACTTCTATGAGGAATCTGGTTAATAATAAATCTTGCTCGCTTCTCCGGGCTCACTATCGGATTCCCGACTGTCTAAGACAATACCGGACGTATTGGTAAGCCCATTTATTGGCTTTAGTAGCGAGGTTTCTATTTAGTTTTCTATGGGCGAAAGGTTAGTGTTTCGAAAGTCTCTGTTTGTTTACCTATGTAAAATTGAATCTCAACAACAGCATTCGTCTCAATGATGCATGGCTCGATTTGGTAAACAAGTTTTTAGACACATATGTATAAATATGTAAATTTAAAAATTAAACTTTTTTTTATTATTATGATCATGAAACTATACAGGGTATTTCAAAAATAATGATACCTACTTAATACTACACAACATTAAGCAGGTATTATTATTATTTTTGGATTACCGCATATCTTTTTTTTTAATACTGCGTAATATTTTTTAAAAATATTTTTTTGTATTATGATGATCATGAAAATCCACGTGATTATACAGGTACTTAGAATACTTAGCATTAAGGGGACAGGGAACATATTGAAGTTTCAAAATATCACATTTTCATTTTAACTTTCAATCACTAAAATGAATATTTACGAAATTGTTTTATATAATACGCACCTGAATATGGTGTTGGAGTTCGCAAATTTGGTAGTTAATTTCAATATAACTTTGTTTCCAGTTTCATACGTCATTATTTTAAAACACCGATTTTTAGCTTTTAGGTACACTTTCCAGCACAACTATTGCGTGTATCTAAAAATAATTTTTTATAGAAATAAAAAAAAAGTATTCAACGCAATGAACCTCAAGTTTGACGATAAAACATTCATATTTAATGTTATTAACGTAAATAGAAATTTTGCGCATTTCTTAAATTAGAAAAATCGTTTTATTTTTACTCACTTAATATTTTTTGGAATATTTTTGGTTCACTGTGTTAAATAGACATAAATACGACATCACAGAAAATTTCAACCCTTCTAGTTCAATAGAAAATAGAAAAGTGTGACTTAAGACTGAAAATTGGTGTTTTGGAATAATGACATTTAAAGCTGGCAACAAAGTTATATTGAAATTAACTACCAAATTTGCAAACTCCAGCCCCATATTCAAATGTGCATCATAGAAGTTTTTTCGTAAAGGCACGATTCAGTAACTAAAGTTGAAATGAAAATTCGAGATTTTGAGTGGTCGCCTTGTTACCTTAAGTGAGTATCATTATTTTTGAATCACCGCGTATAAATAATAATAATTAAAACGAACACAATTTACGCTACGAATATTTCTTTTGCGATCAGAGTGCTAAATATGTTTTCAGACAGTATACTAGTATTTTTTTTTATTTTTTAAAATCAATAAAAAAGTTTTTTCAGTTTTGAGAAAAATAAAAACAATTTTTATACAGATAAAATATCTTAACAACAAAGCTATTTTATTTTAAGAATATTTTTCTAATGGTCAGAGTAATAAATCTGTAGTCAGGCAGTGCAAGTTATCTTTGAACTGTTAACACAAGTTACCTTGAATTAGACGATGTCAAAGCGTGTCGCGAAAATCAAGTTTGAATTATTCTCTCAAAAAAAAAAATCATTCAAACTACGTATTTGAAATTTAAAAAAATACTAAACTTGAAGTGTTTTGGCTTTCGAATGACGTATTTTAACCAGAAATATCGCTGTATCTACATGAGTTAGTTAACATCTCTATGCACACTTACATTTTTTTTTCTTCGGATATAAAAGTATTCCTTTCAACTTTTCCAAACACAACAAACGTAAGTATTTTATTTTCATATGTATAACACTTAACGTAATTTTTTACAAAATAAAACACGTCTGGAATCCTTTAATCTTAACACAGTTATAAATAAAACTTTGTTTACCCCTTTCAATCCCAACTATTTATTCTAAAAACCTAAAATTTGTGAAATAGAATCGTTATATGCATTCAGAATAAAATGGTAAAAAGCAGGGGGAAAAATCTTTCAACAAAAATTTTAGGACAAAAAATGGAATCATAACTTTCGAATAAAACAAAACAATATTTTCTTTATTCTTTAAAAATAGTTAATATTCAATTTTTAAACTTTTAAAAATGAAAGCATGAAGAGTTTAGGGTTAATTCATAGAATAAAATTGTTTAAAAATGAATTTTATTTTACCATGTTTTTCATATTTTCATTTAACTAAAACAAACATTATTTAATTCTTCATAAGACATGATTCTTCCATCTAACGATGCAAAAAGAAAATATAACTTTATAGAAAAATCTACGGAGAATTTAATAAAATTTATTTGAAATAAAAGTGCGATTTTAACTTAGTGAGAAAAAAAAAATCGCAAGCTGATGGTTCTCATTGGGAGTGAAAGGGTCATAAGCATATGTTACTTATTGTATGGAAGGAAAAAATTATAGATAATTATAAATAAAACTAAGTTTATAAGCACATGATACTTATTATATGGGGCTAATTCCATGTAACTGTAGTGTAAGTCACGGTTTAAGGAGAGATTAAAAGCTTTTTAAATTTAAAAAATAAATTAAATAAAGTACATTACATTATTAAGTTATAATAAGTGTAGATCAACTATTCCACAAATATATATTTATTTAATGTTAAAAATTGTAGTGATAATCTCTTTTTACAAACGTGACTTACACTACAGACAGGATAATTTTTCATGGAATTACCCTATGGGTGTTATTAATTAAAATAGAATTTAGATATTTAACGGAACAGGTACAGATTTGTGAAACGGACCAACATTAATGAGCTTTGGCATAGCCTATTCAACTTTAAGGCCTTCCAGAACTCTTGGTGACGTCACGATATCCGTCCGGTTCAGATTGTCGGCTTTTCCACAGAAGAAGTACGAAACCTATTCCTGTCGCTTATATTTTTACAGGCCCCAAGCAGGTTTCTTTACTCTCTTTCGGAATTACCGAAACCCGAACCGAACGGATAGTGTGACGTCACAGAGAGCTTCTATGGCCTTATTAATTGAGTCGACAGTTGCTTTAAGCCCTTTCTTGGTGATAAATATTCGTATTTGTGCAATTTTGTCAATGAATTGTGCAGCAATGAAGAATTGTAATAGTCCAATCGGAAATGAAAACAATCTCTTTGTAGAAATTAAAATTAGTGAAAACTACTTCCGATTCATTTTTCTAAATTTATCTTAGATCTGATATCAAAACTCTTCCACAAAAAATTAGAGACTTTTCATTTCAAAACATCTGTTTTGAAGAAAAAATGAATTCTAAATTATTTGAGTTCTTTTAAGGGGGGATGTGTATTCCTGATTTTGTGGAAAATATTTTGATTTAAACATCTGTCATTCCGAGTCCAATCTTCTTTGAAGCAAAGACTTTTGATAAAGATAGGCTAAGCATCGGCAAACCTAAAACGAGGAGAGAAGAAAATAACTTATTAAACAAGTCAAGTGAATTTAGAGTGTTTTTCAGGTCAGACATTTAAAATAATTGGATAATGTTTTGACTCATAAGAATGAATATTTTTTTATTTGTATTGATATAAAAAAAATAAATGCTTATTAGTGATATTTTGCTTGTTATGTTTGGGACGTTTTTCTGGAGAAAATGATGATGCACAAGGCTATCAGATGGATTCTTACTTTGAAGATGTCAAAGTGGTATTTGAGCTGAAGGTTTGCATAGGTCAAGGATTCCGTTTCCATAATATACTAAAGTGGAATCCATATAGACTCATTATATAATGTGTATACTAGTAACATGTGCCTTATTTTCGGTTAAACCACTTGAGACCATTCACAAATTCGTCTATCGTGCAAATATCTACACTCATAAAACAAAAGAGTGAAATCCACTCCTATAGGGGAAGTGCATTTTCGGCATGGAAAGGAGTGGAAATTAATTCAAACTGAGTTAAAACCGCTAGTTTGTTTTAAGAGTGTAAAAGAAAATGAATTAAAATAAGAAAACGGTTAAATTTTTACATTACGGTACTTTTAAATAAGGATTGAAATCCATATAGGGATCCATAAAGATCCATTATATAATGGGTATACTAGCAATATGGGCCTTATTTTCGGTTAAACTGCTTGGGCCCATTTGCAAATTCGTCTCTCGTGCAAATATCTCAAAGAAAATGAATTAAAATAAGAAAACAGTTAAATATTTACATTACAGTACTTTTAAATAAGGATCGAACTATAATTTTACATTTAAATCTTAACTTCTCTACTCAAATAATAATTAACATTGTGTCTTATAGCACTCTTTACGATAAAACTGGCTACATACAGGTAGCCCTTAATAATATTTATGGTTTGCCCATGTAAATCCGATTTACGATTTTATCAAACAAGTACGTTGATTAACAGGGGACAGTGTGAGAAAACAATAAAGATTATTATAAATTACCCATATAAAACCCATTTTATAAAAAAAGAGAAGTTTAAGGCAAGTTTTAGCTATTATTGGGATAAAGTGAATGTAATTTAAATGTGAAATTCTGTTTCAATATTAACTTGACATCATTCTACCACAATTTTTTTTACTACTACCTCATTTTAAAATTTATAAGCTGGTTTGTTGTTTGAAAGCCATTGTGCTAGAGTTGTATAATAAGAGTGTTTGTAGCTATATCTCTTTTCTTGCTAAATTCTTAACAAAAGCACGCCAAATGAGCTAAAAGGTTTTATATGTTTATGAGGGAAATTACGATGACTTTTATGCGTGCATTTTATAGCGTATTTTTTTATTTTGGATTTTTAAGGTAGTATAAGTAATATGATTTTATTTTTTGATATTATATTTTTAATATGATATTTATTTTTTCTTTATAATGAGCGGTAACAATAACATAACTTTATTATTCTAGAATGGATTAAATGGTACATATACTTGGATCGATTACAACTTTTTTTTAGTCCGTGCGGAGAACGGGTATTTATTTGCTAGTTTATAATAATATCTTTTAAAACAATTATAAGTAAGACATCATTGTAAATGTCCTATGTTGGGGTATCCTAGATGGGCCTATGTGGTTTAACCCAAATAAAAGGTCATTTCTTTCCGAATCCCATATGGGTCGTGCTCACATTACCCAAATAGGCCCATATGGATCCCATGCTAATGTATTACCTAGGTAGGTGCGTTTATTACTTTCCAACATTATTTTCAATTGTCGTTTAACGCACTCCAAAAGCAGAGATAAGTAGCCAAAAACAGGAGCCCTTCTCGCCATTTCAGCTATTTATTTTGGACTCAACCAACCCCTTCTTTTAATCATTAGATGCTCGATAAATTTCGTTCAGGTCTTTATTCTGAAGAAGTTTAAGTTTGAAGTAGGATCAAATTGACAGCGGCATCTGTCTGGCTTTGGGAAGCGATCTGTGAAATACTGTAACACTCGATTATGTAACAGCATATTGCGGATCTTTTTCCTTGTTGCATAAGCATGTAGAAGAAAAAATCAATAATTTTCGAGGTTACATAGCTTGCCAACAGACTAGTTAAATCAACTGTTTGAAAAACTAAGTAATGCAACAACTTTTAAAAAAATCAAATTGAATAGTTCAACGAATACTTCATATCAAAATACCCAGACTTATAATTTTTTTTACGAAACTAAATTTTTAAGTTCTTTCATTTTCGTAAAATTTAATCTTAAAAAAAAACCCAACCCGAATTGTTTGGTACAAATCTGTAAACATTCATTATTTCCACTCATTTCTACTGTAATTTTACTGTTAAAAATTTGTTTTTAACTTTGCTAGTTTTTGGATAACACATTTGTTATTAAAAATCATCTTGTTTAAAAATTATTAAATTGTTCATCTTTATGTATGTAATAGTACTGTTCATTTTTTCAATACATAAATTAACACACGAATATAGGCGCACTGAGGTATTTTACATCCCGTAGAATTTTTAAGACCTCCGTTAAAATTTCTTTTCGCTGAGATCATACCACGATAACCTACGAGTCGAAGGTTACGAATAAGGTCACATTTAAACGATATCTCAGCTTGCAATTTTTTTTTGCAGTGAATTTATTAGTGAAAAATAATGGTATGCCTTTTTGACCATTCAACTATAATATTTGATATAGTTTCACCATGTTTTGTAATTGTTCTGTTATAGAATTTAATAGTCGTAGGTATACACATAATTAAACAAATAGTTTTACCATGTATGATTTAAAAATTGAAATATGTATATAAACTGAAACATGTATATTTTACACGTTAAAAAGTATGAAATCAGAGAATCTATAAAATGTATGATGGCGCAATATTATTTACAAAATTAGAAAAATACCTATAGAGAACAAATTATTTATAATAATTATTAATAATTAGTTTAGTAATGTTTAAAATAGTATAATACTTGCTAATTTATATTATAGACATTGCCTACGCGATCAGGTCTTTCGAATTCCTGACTTCATATTTTACGTGTAAAAGACATACGGTTAATTCCACGTAAAATGATACCACAACTGAATTTTTTTTCTACAGTTGTAACTTTTATATGTGCTTAAAAAAAGTTTGAATTTTATTTTTTTTGTATCAACAACTTTTATTGTTTCACCTTTGGCAACACAGCAGATTCCAAATGGCTGCTTTGTTTTGAAAGCATGGTCTCGTGTTTTTCATCATTTTGAACCCAGGAATTTTAAGTTAAGAAACAAATGTTATCAGATTTTTTGGAAAAATTATTAAAATAGATTATCAGAACTATCTTAAAAACACATTATTAATCGGCATTTATTACTAAAAGATACTTAATTAGAAAGATAAAAATCTCATTTTTGACTGTAGTGTAAGTCACGAAAAGATATAAAAGTTTCTATAACTTTTTAAAATAAAGCTTTACTTGAAAATTTTTACGATATTTTCTTTCTATAGTAACCTCTGCGTAATTCCACACCTTTTTAATTTTAAAATAAAAAGCATTTTCTCTATTTATAACACATTTTAGCTTTGTAGTGTAAGTCACAATGTAGTGTCAGTCACAGCTTCTGTTTGATTTATCTATTATATATTAGCTATAATATTTGTAGATTTTGATAATTTTAATTTAAGATGGCTAAATCAACAGTTAAAAGAAAACTAAAGAGCAAAGGGAAAGACTTTAAGCATGTGGAAAATTTCAAACCTTTAAAGAAAAGGAAAGGAAAAACTACTTTACGGACAACACTTTAACTAAAAATACACCACCTCTATTGCAATGTTCCATCCGTTAGACAACATTGAATGGCATTTCTCTGCCACCAATGTTGGTCATCTTTACTTTTAGTCATGAAAAAGGACCATTTGATGGACTTGGTGATACAGTGAGGAGGGGATAAAAGCAGCCACACCTTCCAGGAAAATTGACCCACATTCTGCTAAAGATTTTTTCACTTTGCATAAGAAATCTGCCCAAACATATCACTATTATACATTCTGACAATTGTATAAAGGGCGAAATAGGTAGATTAAATGATATTTGCTCATCAAAGGAAAATAAATATTTCCGATTCCTGACACTCAAAAATTGCTCTGCTTTTTAAAATTAAACAAATACTTACTTAAAACTGCCAATATTTCATTAAATCCCGCAAAATACAACACTGCTGATTAAACAAATGGAAATGTTGTAAAAGGAAATACCTCTCAGCAAAATTCTGAAAATGAATTTGATGCTGAAAGAAGAGCTTTAGTTCCTTTTGTAGGAAAATTATCGTTAAATATTTTGTGTGGCAAATGTTAAGTAAAGATGCTTATTCAATAAAACTGAAACATCTGCAATGGTCAGGAAGTCTTTTTGCGTGGCCTGAGAAGGAAGGTTTTTCAGACAATTCTATTGAAGAAAGAATTAAGAAATTACCAGAAACTAACTTTAGGGGACGTTGTGTAACTTTTTCTAACTATGATTTTACCATGTATGCAATTCTTAACTTACCATGTTCAAAATTATTTACATATGTTATGTTATTATTGCCTAAATTTCCAAAAATACAATTCACATGATGTAGTGTAAGTCACAAATTCAATGTAGTGTAAGTCACGCACAAAACTGTTAATAAATTATTTCCTATGATATTTCCACACTTTTTTGCAATTAAATTATTTAGCTTTAAACCTTGTACTTAAATTAAGCACTGGTAGAATGTTGATTTACTGCACTATGGAAGAAGAAATGAGAGTTTTAAATGATAACTAAAACTCGACTTCCTTTCATGTAGTGTATGTCACAGTATGTCATTTTTATTATTTTTTAGTGAAATACTAAATGAAAATGGTTTTTTATGATTTCTAAAAATAGTATATGTTCAGGGGTAAACTGGCGTACAATATTTTTTTTGAATAAGTAGTAAATAATGATGAACTACGCAAACGAAATTTGTTAAATCGTCCGATGTAGTGTAAGTCACGCGTGGAAATGCCCATACACGTTTCACCTTATAAATTCGACATGGTACTTTGACGTTAACATATGCAACAAAATATCTCTCTAAAGTAACGGAACCTGTTTCCTTTATATTCAAGAAATACTGGCGAAATATCTTCATTCGTATGCATTCAATTCTTATACTATTCGAATAAAGAATAGAATAAAAATGCATAATACTGTATGAACCACAAACGTCGTCGGTAGACTGAAAATTTTTTTGGAGTCAGCATTATTTGCCCTTTCTGAGCCCTTTTTTTTATCTATAGCACTTCGCTGCTAAGAAAATGAGATGGAAAAAGTGTTATAAGAGAAGTGCTGCTCAGAAATTTTAATATTTGGTCTATTTTTGAAACTATATGTGGAAATGTATTTTGAGAAAGAACCACTGGAATTTAAAGTAAAAAGCTTACATTTTTTTATATTTGTTTTTCTTGTAGAAATCATGGTTTGAGGGCATTTTTTCAATGTAGTTTAATAATGCATTCTTTTGCACATTTATTTGAAAAATGTTACAAGACAAATATGCATAGAGTAAGAGAATTTGTTTTTCTTAATTTATCCGCTTTAAATTTGCTTGAATAAAAAAAAATCTAAGAAAATATAATCTAATTATTTAATTTTTATATTAGTAACTAATGAAATATTTGTAACTAAGTTATGAAACTCTAAGCTTAAAAATTAATTTTTATTTTTATATTTATTATAAATTTCAAATGAAACAATTTTAAAATCAACAATAACAAATATGTATGTATCAGAAAAACTATTTTTATTGCATAGTGTCTGATTCAAAATAAATACTCATGTAATGAACTTTTTACTCATATAATAAACTGCATTTGAATAAAACACAGTATTAAAAAGGAAGAACTTTATGAAAAATCTTTTTATAAATTAATAAAATTTTCAGACTCCCTAAATATCGAGAATGTTAAAAATAAATATTTTATAATGATTTACAAAATATAAATTACATTATTCCTTTCCGACCGAGCTATCACGATTGTGCGGGTATAAAAGAGAATGTTCAAGCTTTTAAAAAATATCGATACCGAAGCAGCTGACTTGTACCATTCGTTATTTGTATAAAAAATGACTTTGTTTTTAAGGAGTTGCTGGTATTGATGCTGTTTAAGGCATTTTTTCGATAAAACTCTAAAATTTAGTCTCATAACCTTAAATCAGCGCCACCTGATAGCCAGTCTGAAAGGGATATATGACAAAAATGAATATTTCAGAAGATAAAAAAAAATAACAATACATTTTCGTAAAAAAGTACAAGGATTACTTCAAAATAAAATTGAAACAAAGCTTCAGCCATTGGTTTTAATAAAAGAAAGTAAACCTAAATCCTAGAAGACACTAACTGCTTGCAATTAATGATCTACAAATTTCTGGTAGAAAGAAGAAGAAATAATTTTAATTTAATGTTCTTTCAAATACGAGCACTTTTAAGTAGCTCAAATCAGTAAAGTACCCTAATATAAAAGACATATAAACTATATAATATTTGTTTAGATTAAATATAGTTTTCATGGAAGTGGTGAAGTTAACGTGGTTTTCAGTTTCACAATATTGAAAAGGAAAAAGAACTATACTTCCTTAAATTAGTCAGATCTGCAAGGTGTAGGGAAAACATTCATTTGTTTCTGAAATACGATTGCGTTACCGATTTTTCGTAAACATGTTCTTATGAAGTTATAGCATAGCTTTTTACTATATTTAAAAGTTTTAATAGATGATTGATATTTTAATTAAATTTCGTCGTCGGAACGCCTCAACGCATCTCTAACGCCTCAACGCATGTTTAAATTGGCACTTTTCATAATATTGACAATACACAGTAGAGCCACATTAATCCAGACACGGTTGATTTGATTTGCTGTTTATTCTAACTACAATTATAATCCCCGTCCTATTGTATCTAAACACAGAATTATTTACTGCTACTTCGCGTAGAAACTCGTTCTGTAGGCACTTTGATCTGGAATGAACGACATTTGACTGTATATACAGTCCCTGGACAAATTATTAGACGCACTGTATTATTTTTAGTAATGGTGAAAACATGCCAAAGAATGCCATATCATTAAAAAATATATCGATATATGTATTAAGTATAGCAGATAGTATTTTCTATTCAATAGCTTAAGTTCAGGAACACAAATGTCCTTCTAACGGTATTTTGTTCATCATTGATTGATACATGAAATCTTGCAGTGCGTCTAATAATTTGTCCAGGGACTGTAGTTTGATGTAATACTTAAAAAATACTCTTGGCTTTTGTATGCCCTTATTTTAATGCAAAATGATGAACTGTGTATTTCAATGATGATACATTTATTTTATGCTTGATCAACGATGTTCCTTTTCCACCGAATATGCAGCCTTAGATGAGGTAAAGGGAGTAATTAGCTATTAACTCTATTTCCAGGTTCATATAGTCCAGGGATCTATTTGACGTAGGTCACATGGTATAATGTTGAATGAACTTGGTGGAAAATTTCAATAGGGTTCGTCAACAATAAACTTTCACTGTCTACTTGAATATAAACTGTTTTTTCTTATCAACAACCTTGTACTGGAATGAGAGTTTTACCAAATTCGGCAATCCTTTTGATGCAAATTACTGAGGAATCAGCTCGAAGAATAGTTTCAAAAATGTTGATAGATATCAGCCCAGTGTTGTTGATGTTGTTGTCGCGTGTTCCTGTTCTCATAAATATGAATTGACAATACATTTTAATACAAGATATACAAGAGATAATGCATTTATTAACACATGCTATGACACCAGACTGGAAGAATAACTTTTTTTTCTAGATTGGATCTATTTCAGGCGAAAGTCCGACTTCCGCCTTGGAGATACATTCACGCCTTATTCAGGATTCGAACTCGGGTTCATTTGTTTATCGGGTTATAACCACCATACTGGCTGAGCTGCTATTCTCCCACTACCTCATCAGGCGACACTATCTCGACTTTCTTCTGGCCACTTTAAGTATTTGCTTTTTGAAGACGGTAAAAGAAAACATCCACCATGTCTCAAAAGCCACAATGCTCCGTTTTACCCGCAGAACATTTGAAATGCATGGGTTTTTTCCACGTGAAGAGGCTGTGGAAAGTCTACATATGGTTTTGGACTTTTTAACCTCATGAACTCATTCGAAAATATTTAACTTCATGAGATGGGGATTAGTCCCACCACCACATCATCATCAAAATATCGGTGTCACATGTGCAACTTCATTTTACTTAACCCTTTCCGACCGAGCTATCACGATCGTGCGGGTATAAAAGAGAATGTTCAGTTCAAGCTCTTCAAAAATATTGATACCGAAGCAGCTGACTTGTACCATTCGTTATTTGTATAAAAAAATGACTTTGTTTTTAAGGAGTTGCTGGTATTGATGCTGTTTAAGGCATTTTTTCGATAAAACTCTAAAATTTAGTCTCATAACCTTAAATCAGCGCCACCTGATAGCCAGTCTGAAAGGGATATATGACAAAAATGAATATTTCAGAAGATAAAAAAAAATAACAATACATTTTCGTAAAAAAGTACAAGGATTACTTCAAAATAAAATTGAAACAAAGCTTCAGCCATTGGTTTTAATAAAAGAAAGTAAACCTAAACCCTAGAAGACACTAACTGCTTGCAATCAATGATCTTTCAATTTACCTAAACCCCACATTTTCTTCTTAAAAAAGAAATAAAATCATATAAATTTCCTTCACCTAAACGAATTACTAAATACCCATGAAAAATTCCCCAAAAAACGAAATAAAACCAAATTAAAAAAAATCTAAAAAACCTAAAATTCTCATTTCAAAGGTCCTGCCGCGTCGACACAATCTAAAGCCCCTCCCCCCTCCACCCAGTGCCAATCACAAAAGAGATAAGAAAAGTATAGAAAAGATTCGAATAAAACAAAAAAAAGAGAACTTATAAAAGGGGGAAAGTGAAAGGACAGAGCAATTCATCACGGATACCGGTTAGTTCCTTGTTAAACGCCAGATGGCGCGGGCTACAGCGGATTCTCAGAGGCAGCGGGTTTTTATCCTGCCTTTCAGTTGTAGGAAAAGTTAGCATCTTACCTCATCTCTTGGTCATCCCTAGCATCTTTAGAAGCATGTTTATGGTTGGATTATTAGTTTTAGCGCCTTGACGTTTTAAGTGGGATTAACGTTTTGATTACAAGTTATGTTTTGACATTGTAGAATTGTCGATTTAAAAAAAAATGTTTGAGGTGTAAAATGTAGAATTTTATGAGTTTCAGTGTTTTCAAAAACTGTTTTGGGGAACTTTGAGTAGATGGTTGGTGAAAAGCAATGGATTTTTGACTTCAACATGGTAAGAACATTCACTACTATTTTACTGAAAAATTGTGGATTATTTTGAATTTTATTATGTTCTTTTTACATGTTTTCGAGATTCATCATTTAATTTTTTTGTTCAAGTTAAAAATACTGAAGAAAAGTTCATGAACACAAGCGTTACATACTTAAAATATTCATTGCTAAAACGTTTCTATTTGCAATTATTTTTAATTGGAAAGAAATGCGATTACTAACACAGTTTTGTTTAATGAACTGATCCTTTGAACAGAAATTCCTATTATAAAAAAAAGGGTTTCGATCTGTTTAAAAGTCGCTTGCAAAATAAATTGCTTAGAATAATTGACTCAACACATTTAAGAGTCATAAAATTTCTTACAATAAATTCATATAATTAAATACAATTAATAAAAATAAATTAAATTTTGACACAATTAAAATATATGTCTGAAACAATTAAAGCTATGATGTCATTATTCTCTTCATCTAACTCAAATTAGAATATAGAAATCAAATAAAATACAATTCCAACAACGTTTCTCTAAAGATCTTCCATTAATAATATTTAATAATCTATAATAATAAAAGAAAGAGTCTGTCTGTGTGTCTGTATGTCTGTGGATCGTAAAAGACCTATTTATACTGCCCTCAGAAATTCGAAAAGTTCGAGATAGATTCCCTTTAATACCAACGTGTGCACCTGAGGCTTATTTTTTTCATATTTGTTCCATTTTTAGAGACAATTCTAATTTTCTGATAAAAATACACCACTTTCGCTCAAATCCGATCATTTTTTCCCTTTCGTGTTGCCATTCGACAGAAGAAATTAAAATGAACACAAAAATTAATTAAAATTGAAATTGCTTTTATTTTCTTGCCATTACCTTCAGAAACTAAATTAATGATTTGAAAAATTATTGAACGTGCCAATGAGCTAATTGTTTTTTTTTAAAAAACCCAGTATGGAGGTTTTGACGTGAAATAACATTGTTATACAATTATGGTTAATTTTGAATTTATCAAGAAAATTGCGATGACAGTAAGTTCAATTGAGGAACATTTTAGTGATATGAGGATGTGCATTTTATAGTGATGTATTTTTATTTTGGAATTTTAAAGCAATATAAGTAACGGGATTTTATTCTTTATAATGAACGGGAACAAAGGCAAAGCTTATTATCCAATAGCAAATTAAATGACGCATATACTTGGATTGATTTGATATTCTTTTAGTCCGTGCGAAAAACGGATATTTATTTGCTAGTAAATAATATTTCTCTAAAGAGCTTCATTAATAATATTTTTTTTATTTTTTTGAAAAACGTAACTTTTGTTGCCCTGGGACATATACTATGTGAATATATATTTATAGCGTCACTAAAATAATATATAGTTGCTGTGTCTTCGTCTATCCGTTTCGCATGTTTAACTCTATATTTCAACGCAACTATTTGACGGCTATTTTTAAACACTTATTTACTTTTGCGTTCGAACTTAATGGGGATGGTTTTAAACAGATTTTGTTTGAAGCCTCTTTGAGAGGAATGCAATATAACCATCAAAGAACAATTGAAGGGACAGGCTGTTGATGGTTATAAATGACTTTTTAGTTCAAAAACACTTTAAACACAATTCTAAACCAAATTATATCACCTTTTTTCTGAAATAAAATTTCATTTATCATTTTTGTCCCTTACCATTTTAATTGTATTGATGAATATATTTTTACAGTGAGATAAAAAAAAGAATCAATATTATTTATTCATAGTTTGGATGGCTTAATCTCCAAAAAGTTAAACCAAACACAGTGCATTTTAAAGCAAATTTTAAAGTTTTTTGTGTGTTTGTTTTAGACTTAACGAATGAATGCTTTTTTAATCCGTTAATGGCGATTAGAAAGAAAATTTCAGACGCGAAAATAAGATTTCTTTCTAGGTTTGTTAAATTAACAAAACTGAAGACAAAGGGAGACCATATGCCTGAGCAATTTTTGTTGGGAGAATTAAGTTACACGAAAACTAAATTATTTTAAATAATTTTTTTTAAAACTTAAAGTTAATGTTATCATTCGGAAATGAAGGGCTTAATGTTATTCACAAAATAGTCATTAATGGTTAGTCGCAAAAAAACTTGAATTAATTTGACTGAATACTAAATTAAAGAAACTAAATTTTACCAAATACCAAGTTCTGAACCACTATAATTAAATGCTAAAAATATTGATATTTTTTTAATATCGTTCACATTTAATGAATTATGATATCGTTAAGTTCTTATTTAGTTGATAGCGTAAAGCTAAACATTATTAAATAATAATCTTAAAGCATTATATTAAAATATATAAAACTTATTAATTAATCTTTTAAATTGTATTTGTCAGCTTATCGTTATTTAGTTTGATTAAAAAAGTCGTAGAAAATAGTAAAAAAAAAAATTGGCTGTGTTAAAGCTCTTAAAGGATGCTAGAAATAGGCAGCCGGAAACGATTACATTGCATTACATAGTAAAAAATTAGCTTAAAATCTGCCATTTTTGTATTGTGAACCATAAAAAAGCTAATAAATTTGGAAAAAAATAGTCATACTTAATAATGTGTTGACTACAATTAAATCAGTTGTTTAATAAGATGATAGCCCAAAATTTTCAAAAAACTTTTTTTTGTCTTAAAATTTATCTTTACATGTATACATGTATATTGTCCATTAGAAAAAACAAACAAAAACGGCCCTCTTAAGTGTAAAATATACGTTGAGAATATTCGCTACTTTGAGCAAGCAAAATTCATCATTACTGTCGATAAGCACCGAGGAATAGTTCTCTGGCCGGCCTTCTAATCAAGGTGGTATTGCCGCGCCACGCCAGCGCTTACAAATTCTAAGGATTTGAAATGTTAGGTTTTTTTTTTAAACCGATAGACTTTACAGTTTCTTGGTTTTCATCCTTACGTTTTTGCACATTCGTGGCTTTGTCATAGAACTAACGATACTATATTATATTGGAAGCACAAATTAAAAAAATCATTGAGCGAGACAAATTCAATAATATTTTGGAAATTTTTTAATAACTAGAATTTAAAAAACTACATATTATGTTATAAAAAATATAAATAATAATTCATTAAAAGATTTAAAAGTTAGACGGAAGATTAAAATTACGAGACAGATATATTTCATTAATTTCAATTAAAAAGTCAATATGACTATGGTGTTTTAGTTTAATTGTAATATAATAGAAACAAGTAGGTTTGTAACAGAATCTGTCACTCAGCCCGCTTCCACACAAAATTTGTGTTCAACAGGAAAAATGTCGCCAAACACAATATTAATTCTTCTATAAAACTTTAAACGCTAAATTAGACTAGTTTCATTTATTTTATTTCGAAAATTCAATAATTATTTCTTTAATAATTATTATCGTTTGCAAAAATTATATTATATTTCAAAGAATAAATATGTAATATTATTCTCTTTTAAATAGAATCAAAGCATTTCATATAAAAAATAAATAAAAGCGAAAATTTAGAATTCTCTATGCAACTTTCTTCATACATATATAATGAACCATCAAAAGAACTCTATTGTGATATTACAACAATCCAAACTGAATTATAACAGATAATAAATATTCTGTCAAAGTTCTTATTTTTATTTAATAAATTTTAAAAGTTTCTTGTAACGTTTAACGAATGGCAACAGTGAAAATATTGAATAAAAATGGAATTTGCATGTTATTTCAATGTAGATTAAATTTTTAGTTATTTAAATTTTAAATGAACTTCTAATTTAAATTTTTTAATGAAATTTGGAATGTAGCCTAATCTGATTTTTTGCTTCAAAATGACGTATTCCACTTGTCTGTGGGACTTGTGGTTCTTTCTGCGAAAGTGGGTGACAGACAGACGGACGGACTGAACGATTATAATACCTTCCACTTTTTACGTTATAAACATAGTGTGGAAGCTAAAAGAGGGCGTGTATTTAAAGGAAAAAGCATTTTAAGCTTGAAATAAAGAAACAATTTTGTTAGCTTTCTATTGGAGAAATAAAAGAGCTGCAGGTGCCTTATCTTAATAAATTTTAAAACATTTAAAATAAAATTGCACTCAAAAGATATGTTTGTAAAGTTGAACTAATATTATGTTGCATGTTTTTGTATATATTTATTTTGTTTTTAAGGTAAAGCAGGAATGTAACAAATCTTTTCAATTTTCATATGTTTTTCTTTAATATTGGATTTGGTTTCGAAAGAATAAGTTGTTAAAAAATGAAAACCTCTCCAAAAATATCTTGTTACATACCTGAGCTTACAAAACGTATTCTATTATCTTGATACTCTACGTAATACAAAAATATTTTTGGCGGGTTCTTACAAAATGGAAACCTTGTATTGACTGCCTTCGGTCTTAACGTTCGTATTACTACTTAACCGTCTTGATGTTACTTTATAATCTGAATGGTTTTTATCTTAATAATAAAAATACATTCTGCTAAAATACCATTCAAACCTTCTCTTTAAGATTTATTATAAATGTGAACTTGCTTACCGTTTTATTTGGTACCGTTTTTGAGTTTTTGACCTAGAAAATTAATTTTACCACACAACAAGATGTTTCGTTTTTTTTAGTAACTTTTACGCGTTGAGATTCATTTTACTATTTTTGATTAAATAAGGAATATATAATATTACCATCATCTTTATTCATCATTATTCTATCAATAAACAATACAAATGTTTAAACTATTTTTACCCTATAATAAATTAATATTCACGATAATAACCAAACAAAAAAAAGTATCACTTGCTCCACTTAATATCAATTCTTTTGAAACATTTGTGTTTTCAGGGTTGTTCTCACAGATATCTAGTACAAAAAGAACCCAGAAACGAGGGCTATGGGACCACCTGTTTCATCAATCATTGTTAGAGGCCCGATCTGACACAAGAAACCTTTTTTAATATTCTCTAGTGTCAGACTTAACAAGTTCTCTCACAAGTGTTTGGGTTTGCTGAAAATGAAACAGATTTCGGAATATTTATGGTTATGTGGAAATATATATACACAATAGGGATACAATTTGAATTGTTTAGTTGCTGTATTTTTAGTTTTTTTTGGACTTTTGTTTTTAGTCTACTCAAGAATAGTTTCAGACAGACAGAAGGATGGACTGATCTATGTTAAAAAACCACGTATTTTTTGCTTGTTTTTGGAATCATCACCTGCCAAAACATGTAGAAAACACAAAATCTCCAATTTAGATTTCCGACCCCCATCGCAATATTTTCATCACCCTATATTTCACATTGGGTAAATAAAAGTAACAAGAAGATTTCAATAAAATATTTAAAAAACGAATAAAATACGTAAAGAAACTTCAAATTGGCCATTGGGTTTTGAAACGTTTTACTCTTATCAAGATTTATTTAAAGCGAAATCAGAAATAAAAAAAATTGCATTTTGCTACAAAAGTTTAAACTACCTGGTTTTGTGAAGTATCTAACATGAACCACTTAACTAATTACTTCATAACTGTGCAAGAATTTAATTTGAAAGTGGAAAATAGTACTATCACTAACATTAAATAAACCGTTAAGAAATAAATAGTTAATGCCATGTTTTGAATAAATAATTTTAATTAGTCCAGAGTTGTAACTGCCTTTTTAATTTAAAATTAATCTCCTTGACTTTGGGTACTAGATATCAACTAAAACTTGCATTCAAAGTGTTATGTGTAGCGTAGTCATAGTAAATTTAACTAGCTATTCAAATCAAACTATAATTGGCACATTTTATATTTAATCAAGATTGCTTGAAATATGTCTACAAATGTGAATTAAACACAATATTTTATCTGAAATTAATTGTAAAAAAATTTGTTTGTAATTATCAATGAATCTCAATTCTATAATTTTCGTAAATATAAATTTTAGCTGTTTTCTAGACAACCTTTTTTTTAAAGCAAATCTTACTAATACACATAAGTTTCTAAGCAGTGATAATTTAATTAGTACCTACAGGATTGCAATTGATTAAACTTTATTACTTGGATTTCACTTGAAATTCATGACTCCCACATTTTTAATGATATGATAAATTCAATCGGCCGAAATTGTGTTACGTGTTCATAATTGCTAATTTCGAAGTACCTGTAATTAGTGATAATTCAATTGAAAGATCTGACGGATACTTGCATGGTTCTAACTATTATTCGATACAAATTTGAGAAATCGGGGTGGTAAAATTCTTGAAGTTAGGTTTATGGAAGTGATAGCTTATGTAATCTGAGGCGAAAGTTGTTTTCGGATAAATGATCACCAATTCTAACATTTATAATTAAGATATTTTAGAGTATCCATTAAACCAGGATAAATTTCAAAATGCTTATTTTGATTTATTTAATTTTTAAGTCTCAATAAAACTCATGTGCATCCAAATGCGTCTTTTACGGCAAACTTTTTAGTCTTGGTAATGTATTTTTGTTTTATTTAGACCGCTCTTATAAATAATTAACTCTTCCAATAACTCAAATAGTTGTTTCGCTCAAAACCGACATTTCAAAGTGGGCATTTACGGAGGGACTGAGTTCACGAGACTTACATTTTTTATCATCTTTGTTTGGCGCTTACATGTCAAGTGGGTACAAGGAGACAAAAGGCACCAATTAAGGAGTAGAAAAAAGTTCGGGACTTAGTCCCTCCGTATATGCATAGCTTTCTTATAGTCTAATAATAGTTTCCAAATGACAAGAATATGATCGTTTTTTGGAAATCGTATAAAAGTTTAAATTAATATGATTTTATAGCGTTTAAATTAATATTGAAAATTTAATATTGGGGCATTATTCCATTTCAGTGAATAATACCAGGATAGTTCTAACACACCGTGCTAAATATTCAAATGACAAATAAGATGTTCAATATTTTCAGCTATTTTTTATAGAAACGTTTCTATAAAAAATAAACCCAGTAATCTATATTAATAAATGTTGAAAAGTTCAATAAAATGTTATTCCACATTAATAAATATTAAATGCATGCACTTTAATAAATATTAAATGCAATAAATATGAAATGCAACATATAATAAAAAAAGTTTAATAAACTAGTGAGTTTCGACTGCAATGAAAAATACTTTAAACAACAAATTTTATATTAAAACAACACTTCTTTAATGTTAACTTACTGCATAGACACTTCTTGCAATCTGCATTGTTACTTAATTCAAAATACAATTTCCTCTGATAAATGTGTTTTTCATTGCTAGGTAATGGCTTTTAACTTTCGGTTTAAACCCTTTTAGTTAAAAACGTGTGAAGAATGCTTCAGCTAAAAGATAACTTTGATCATTCATCTTATTTCGCTTATTTTTACTAAAAAAAAACAAAGAGTTTTAAAGGACTCTATTCAAGTAGGACAACAAAGGAGGTTGAAAATGTGATAGATGTAAGAGGGCTTACTTTGAACTAGTAAAAAAATACATTTTATTTATGGGTGTGAAAGCTTAAGAATCTTAGTCACAACTAAAATTTTAATCCCTGCATTTTTTTTGGGTCAGTTGTTACTTAAATGGCTTAGAGGATTTACTTACCAGGTGAATTATTACTTAATTATAAATTTAAGGAAGGGCTTACAGAAAAGTACCGTTTTATACTTTATTGAAGGGGGCTGGGGAGCCCAGTCGGTTAGGCATTCGCGTAGTATGCGAAGGGTCCCAGGTTCGGGTCCGGGCATCGCCAAAATAACTGCCGATCTATAAGCGGCCCGCGCAGCCAAAAATGTCCGACGATTAATACCCCTTGTAGAGGGATTACGCGTTAAACATCCTTCAAAGTCCTAACGCTGCGTACGATGTCGCCCTTAACGGTTGCGTTGGGTGCCTACTCAGGTGTCGACTCGTCACTTGACTGACGACTCCCGTCACCAACAGCTCTCGTGTAGCTCTAGTGCGACGATAATTCAAACCAAACCAATACTTTATTGAAGTTTCAAATGATACATCATAGTTCACAATATTTTTTTATACTTTGCATTTTACTTGTAATTCAAAATTCATGGCTTAATATCATAACACAATTACAAATCTAAATTCCTATTTGAAGTTATAATTGACTATAGAAAGTGTGATATCACTTTATGTGATAAACAGTTAGTAAATTAAGTGGTGCAGCTGTACAATTTATTAACCAAAACTATTGCTAGGAAAGCAGTATCAACTTCTTTTAAAAGCTACCTGCTAACAATTTATACTAACGGACAGTAAAATTTATCTTGTTTATAGTAATATGATGCATGACACATAGCAAAATAATTTACATTCCTAAACTAAGTTTTTCCGGTTGGTAATTTATAGACTTTTACTACTTTCTAAGCTATTTAGTATAGTAGCTAAAGTTTTGTAAATGTTTTTCTGACCTGAACTGAGATTTTCTGAAAAAATGCAAGAAACTAACTATTAGTTTACCATGCTTCAGTTAATGTTTCCAACTTCCAATAACCATAACGTGACTATTTATTTTCTTTATTATAAATAATTTGTCTAAAAATTGAGAGAAAGTAATTTCGTTGTTTCACATAAAGTATTTCTTGTTACAGCATTATTTGTCAAGTACATAAATTCTATCTCTTCATTCAATATGAACTGTAAAAATGATACTTTTTGAAGCTATTTATTGAAAGAAAAAATATTGGGTATATTTTTCTCAATTCATATATGTAGCCCTTAAAATACTTTCAACCATACAAGAAGCATTATTGTTATCTCATAAGTGTATTTCATAATTACTTTTTTTGACGTGTTTTTACTTAACCTACGTTCGTTCCAAAATATTTTATTAGAGAAAACTGAAAAGTTTTTCCAATTTTGGCTAGTATGTAGTTGAAGGATATAGTGTCTTTACCTAAAGTTTATCCAACCTTTTAACATGGGTTGAGTGATTTCTTTAACAATAAATAATTTTTCCATATTCAATAGCATTGAAAAAGTGGTATTATGATACTGTAAGTACAAAGTGTTAACAAATTTCAAAAAAGTTTGTAATTGATCACAACGGGTAATGTTGACAACGAAAAATTCTTTATCGCCATTGAAAAGTGAGACTTTGATTGGAGACCCCTCTCAGGGTCATTTTTACGAAAAAAATATGTTAAAATAAACAAAGCATTGACTTAAACTGAGTAACAATATTTTTTCTCGTTTTTATATAAAAAAATATTTTTTAATTAAAATATTGAAAAACAGCACTGAGTCTGTAATGCGAATAAGGAACAGAAAGACGACATCTTAATTATGCAACGCTGTAAAATCGAGCATTTACTTGTCCACATGTAATAATTATTAAATAAATGACGTGACAAAAAACTCTAAAGGCAAAATTGTCTTATTACAAAATCGTTTTTCACTTAAGGTCTTTCTTGAAACTTTACTTTGTAAAAGCGTCATCAAAAAAACTCAAAACCTTAAAGTTTTATAAAAATTCTTGTATTTGTGTCTTCGGTAAAAGGGTAACGAAAAAGTAGTAATCTTTTATTTCACAAGAATCTCAATATTTTCCATGAAAAGTCTTCATTAGTTAGTTCTCCACTAACTTCTTCATTTGTAAAATGATCCAACAAGTATTCCTGTACGAAAAAACGGGAAACAACTCTTTACAATGTTGTTTTCGGGGCCATTGATGTGCTTTAACTCCAAGCTAAAGCTCTTCCATCCAATTCTGTGGTTGCGAATTGTCCTTTCGTAAAGTTATCGATGAAGATTAACTTTCAGGACCAAACGTACCCTGTACGTATTAAAAAAAATATTTAGTTTACGATTCAAGTATTGACATTTATTTATGGTGTCAAAGAGATGACAAACTCCATATTTTTAAGATGGCTTGTTCCTGATTTGGAACCCTTCGGAGCATACACTTTGCAAACAAACGTTGCCAATATCTGCACGCTTTTTGAAGGTGCAGGTGTTCCAACATACAACCTTAATATTCTGTTAGCAGTTGTAATCCCCCTAGAATGACAAATGTTCCCAGGCGTCCTTTACAACAGGTCAGTGGAACACTTTCCTGCGGAAATTCCCTTGCAAATATCCATCAAATACTTTTGCTCTGTACTAAGGGCTTTTAGTAATGTTTTACAAGCGACTTGGCAAAACTACTTCAATTTTTTAAAAACTGCACAATGGAAGCTCTTCACAACCAACCAGACTTTCCGATCGGACCAGAATATGCCCTGGGTCCATTTGTTACTCCATTTAAATGTTCAAACAAATGCCTTAAAAACAATTCATTGTCATGCAGTTGGCAAATAAAGTAATAATAAGAATGCATTTTACAATTTAAACTATAATGGAGCAAACTTACCCACTACCCAAACTACGGCCCTGACTTTTCATAATAACTGTTATGCTGCTGCTTATATAGGTTAAACATAATGTAAAGCATCCATTCTATGTATAAGAGCACTTTTCTATAATTTAAAATTCCAAACAGGTTCACTTTAAAAAGCTATAAATTTTTTGTGATTTTTCATCAAAATCGCGTATTTTTAACATTTTTTTTCTCGAGAATTAAAAAATTTTGAATAGCATTTGTAAAATATTGTTTATGATAACGATATATAACTGAACGATATTATTTTTTTTTCAAAGTATGAAACGTAATCAGTAAATTCTGGCGGTAAAATTAAAAGGAGTTGATTTTTGGCATTTTTTTCAAACTTCAACCGCTTTGAGGCAGCACATAATATTAATTAGGAATTTTTTTATTATTTTTCCAGTAATCAGCATGACAAAACGCAACTTTTGAGTCCTATTAGAAGTTTTTACTCAAAACTTTATTTTTTCGTCCCACCCTACTGTATAGCCAGCACATTCGTATTTATAAATTCATTGTGGACCCTGATAATTTAACTTTAACTTAAAAAAAAATATATATCATGTTTTAGTAAGATGTGAAACAACTTTTTTTCACTATTAGAAATGTTAAATAAAAAATATTTTTTTCACTCCACCCTATTATACAGGGTGTCCGTAAAATAATGCTCGAGTTTTAATAGTATATTACAGAAGTTTATACTAAATATAACAAATCATACACGATATTGAAGGAAAACTAATCTATTTGTTCCTATAAGTGCTCAATGTGTGCGCCTTTAGTGATACGGCACACATCCAAACGAAAATGCAATTCTTCCTATACTGTCTGCAGCAAGTCCGGAGTAATGGAAGCGACAGCCTGTGCAATTCTACCTTTCCAAGTTGGTAAATCGTGGGATAGGGGTGGAACGTAGACCCGATCTTTTACGAAGCCCCAAAGGAAGAAATCACAAGGCGTGATGTCAGGTCACAATTTGAAACTCGGACATTCTTTTACGGACACCCTGTATTTTTGAATTAAAATTATTAAAAAATCCAGTCTACTAGAGTACTGTAACTATGCGTTTTACTAATTGTAATTCAGGGCCAAATGACCCAAGAGTATCTTAATATTGCAAACGCCTGTAACAAAATCGAAAAACATCTTAACTTAATCAATACTATGATAAATATTTATCCAAATAAATACCTTGAATTTAAAATATCTCTTTAGAATGGGCTCAAAATTGTCTTATTCAGGCAAAATGCGCTGTTTACAAACCATTAAAGGTTCTATAACTTCAAACATTTATTTTGTTATTACCTCTGGATGCTAGAAATAGACTGCTGTAAATGTTCAAACAAAACTTCAGACATACCTTCGAGCAAATTATTTTTTAATTCTTTCTATTTATTGTCTTCATTGTTAAAAAGTAAGAAGCAAAGTAGTTTATCCCTTTTAGTGTTTCTTTTCACTTCATGAGAATCTAATATTATATTCCTTCTGAAATCGTAACTCTCCATTAGTTAGCTGCTCAGTTAACTTATTGTCATTTGTAAAATGATCCAACAAAGTACTCCAAATGTACCGAAAAAAAGGAAAAACATCATTAATGATGACCTGGGCAATTGATGATAAGAAAAATACTTTAACTCACAAAGCTAAATGGTTTTCTTCTCATCCAATTTCTGTGGTATTTTGCGGTAAATTTGTTTTACCTTGTTTTTAAGCTTCTCATCGATTGAAATCTAACTTTCAAGGACTATAACGCACATGTGTCACTTAACTTAAAAAAAACTTTAACTTCTCATAATAACGTGAAAAAAAACTAACTTTTTCAAATCAATAATCGTGGAAAAAGTTATGCTTTTAACGAAATCGTGTTTCAAAGTTACTTTTACGCACTAGTGTGACAAAGTAAATAAGAGCATCTGATTGGTGTAAAATTCTTTATTTGAGCGTGATATTTTATTCGGCGGCTTTGTGATTGCTGTAAAATTCTTTATTTGGCGTCTTACTTCCAATGCCAATCTAAGAAATACCTTTTGCACGTGATTTAAAAAAAAATCATTAATATAAATAATCACCTTCAAATCATTTGAACGTGATAATAAAATAATTAATAAACCAATCAATAAATGCCAATTTAATAAATACTTTTTTTAAACATCATTATAAAAAATAGTGTATGACAACGCGTTGAAAATAGCCTTTTTTAAACTCGTGAATTTATTTCACTCGCTCGTCATAATAATTTATTCAACTCGTTTAAAAAAGCCTTACTTTTCACACTAGTTGCATAAATAACTATTCGGAAACCGACACTGCGTAAATACTGTCATACTCGAATACTATCATACTTTTTAAATATTTTTTTCCAAAGGGTCTGCTTTTTTGCAGTTAAGCCTTTGCAGACTTAGCATATTCCTCAGAACTGAGAGCAATTTTTTGTGGTACCATACAGACAGCTTCAGCTATCAATTTTGATACTCAAATTACAATGACTTTGAGTTCCTCTGTGGATGTTAAGGGGGTCCGATACCTTGCACACCTTTTTCTTTATATTTGTACTTACTGAATCCAAATTTTTTCTACGTGAGCAACGTCTATAAACAATTCTTTTTAGCCCCAAAAAACTTAAAATTATGTGCAAAATATGACAAAACTTAAATTTTTTATCAAATTTTTGCCTTTTTTCAAATTCCTACTCAAATTCCTACTTTCAATTTTGTGTGCTTAAAAATTTGTTATAGGTTCTTTATTAATATCCTAATAGATGTATGCATTCAAATTTTAGTTAACACGCACTACTGTTTTGGAAAAAAATATTACTAAAAAAATCACAGATTTTCATGGGGAAAAAACGAAATTTCAACTTTGAACATTGTTTACGAAATAAATGAAATGAAAATTAAGCAAAAAGAATGCATACTTTTATAAGAAATACTATTTTGCATTTAAAAATGTAATGACAGCAGTTTAAAGTGCTGTAGTTAAAAACCCTTAGCATTTTGAAATAGATCAAAATATGAAAATCTCGTCCGGAGATATTAGCCTCTTAAGTTTCATTTTAACGTTACCAGAATACAAAGTTTTTTAATGAAATCAATCATAACTTTTTTGGTATTATGAATTTTGTTATCTGGTTTGCTATGAATTGTACACTATTAGCTCTATTATGTTTCCATACAAAAAAAGTGCAATTTTACCAATTTCAAGGTATTGGACCCCCTTAAAGTATGCCCAGATTTTAATTTTGAAGAGAGGACCAAATGGGCACGCAGGAGATCTTTAACATGCATCTCACAACAATCAATGCGATTTTTTGGGGAAATAGCTATCTTTTTATTGAAAGATACGTTTCAGTAGAGCATTTAATTTACGAGAAGCCTTTGATTTTACTTTTTTTTAAAGTTAATTTCGATCATAAAATTTGTGAAATTTTTTTAATGATTTATTTTAATAGACGAAAGAAAAAAAAGTTCTTTACATTTCTACTATAAAATACTAAACTAAATTTCACAAAACTTATGCATGTCATTAACAAAATTGTATTTATTAAAACTAACCAAATCCTATTATAATGCTGATATGTATGTTCCGTATAAGTACCAGACGTTAAAAAACTGGTTTTACCGAAAAAATTACTATTTCTTTTCCGAAAATACATATTGCAGACTTAAACAATCGCTCCATGAGTATGTAAAACGAAAAAATATATGCCAATTTCCGGCTTATACGAAGTTTTCTATTATAAGCCCAACCTATTTGTACAGGATTTACAAAAATGTATTTTGAGGTCTTTAGTTCTTTTGAAGAAACGCAGTACAACTGATAGCGACATCGAATTCGGCTAAATCATCGGCTAAAAAATAAAAAAGAATGTTACTGCCATCTGGAAGAATTTATTTTTTAAAAGGATTATTGGCGTTATGAATTTAGTCCTTTTATAGGTATATTATTTTAGTTAACAGACAATGAATTGCTTGGGGAGATTATTGAATACTGAAGAATATAATGATTGCAATAAGTTTGTAGTTGATAAACGGTAAAAGCAACATTTGCGTAGCTTTACCAAAGCTTTTAAAGCAATATGAAAACCAAGCAGTGAAAAAATATTAATAAGACAATTCTTCAAGTTTTATTTCTTTTCATAATGATTGTGTCACACCGTGCGAAGTTATATAAAGCTTCACATGTTTTCTTTAACTTATAAAATAACTTACAACAAAATTCGAAGCATTTACTAAGGTATAAGTACAAGTCATCAAGACTTGATTTTCAAAGCAATCATCAAAAGAGGGTGATTTGAGAATTATCAATGAGAGGGTTTTCTTTTCTAATGAGCTCTTGAAATTGTAGTCCTTTTAACTCTGTTTCCTTTACTTTTGGACCTAAGAGGGTTCATTATAGTTTTATACTGGCAAACAAAATTGAAGCTACTGAATTGAGAAGAAAAGTCTACGAACCCTCCCTCTATATACTTCCATTATTTATGAGTTAAAATAAATATATTTTGATTTATTACTGTTTATTACTTATGTGAATATGCAATAAAAAGTTTTGAACCATTTTAAATTAGTCCTTATTCTTAAAAGTGTAAACAAGGTTGGTTGGTAGACATATATATTCAGGTTTGTGTGCTTGGTCAGACACCCGCTTATAAACCTTCGTCAAGTAAAATGGACACAACACACACATAAGTGGATCCATCTAATTTTTAGAGACAGAGGCCAACTAGAGGATCCCCAGAATTGGCTTGTCACCCCCAGAGGTATTGATGTTGTTGTAGACATATATATTCAGGTTATGTGCTTGTCAGAGACCGCTTATAATCCTCGTCAGTAAAATGGACACAACACACACATAAGTGGATCATCTAATTTTAGAGACAGAGGCCAACTAGAGGATCCCAGAATGGCTTGTCACCCAGAGTATTGATTGTTGTTGGTAGACATATATATTCAGGTTTATGTGCTTGGTCAGAGACCCGCTTATAATCCTTCGTCAAGTAAAATGGACACAACACACACATAAGTGGATCCATCTAATTTTTAGAGACAGAGGCAACTAGAGGATCCCAGAATTGGCTTGTCACCCAGAGGTATTGATTGTTGTGGTAGACATATTATTCAGTTTAGTGCTTGTCAGAGACCGCTTATAATCCTTCGTCAAGTAAAATGGACACAACACACCATAAGTGGATCCATCTAATTTAGAGACAGAGCCACTAGAGGATCCCAGAATTGGCTTGTCACCCCAGAGGTATTGATTTGTTTGGGAACTTGGAGGACTTTGTGACCACGATGGATGTAACGTGCACCAGTCACCATTTGCGTACACGGGGGTCTTCGGAAGGAAGCGGGACTCGAACTCGCAACCTTAGGGATGCCAGTCCAAGACCATACCGACCAGGCTATCCCGGCCCAAGTGTAAACAAGGTTTTTTTTTTAAATTCTACGATAATTAAGTTCAACAATGGTAATAATGCTAATTAGATGACGTACCCATTTTTTACGATTGTTTTTATTTTTCTAGTTATAAGTGAAAACACGTAAGATTGCAAAATATGCTATCATGTAAATGATTAGGTTGCTAGAGCACTGTCCCTTTATGTAAAAGTCTGTTTGAATTTCACATTCTATAAGGATGTTAGTTGTTGTAGGTAATCGTAGTACGCAAGAGGTGAAGTTCAAATTTTCTATATTAGCTTCCACACTACGTTAATGGAAGGTATTATAATCGTTCAGTCCGTCTGTCTGTCCGTCACCCACTTTCATAGCCCAAACTAAAAACGCTACGGACAAGTGTGGTACGTCAAAAAATTCAGCGCATCGAAATTAGAATACATTGAAAATTTCAGAAAAGAATTCGAATTCGAAGTACTTCAATTATGTAAACAACTGCAGCATTTAAGGCTCATTTGAAAAAACATAGGAAGCCATTTTTATTAGAATTTAATCACCATCGCCATTCGCAGCAATCGCTCGAGAAACTTTAATTCTTTTAGACAATAAATTAAACACAACTGTTGTATGGAAGCGGGTTAAGTGACAGATTCTGTTACAAACTTACTTGTTTTTCTATAGCTAACAATGTATCTTTCCCAACCAACCTTTTATGTAGCTGACTTCTTAACAATAGCAACATAACTTTAAATAATGGATGGTAAAACATTGATTTCTTTTGAGAACATTTATGAATTAGTCATATTTTTTTTTAACTAATGGGCATGTTTCACATTTTGAGTGGCAGCAGTTCTATAAGAATGAAAATAAGGTCATGATGGTTAATCAATGTAGTGTTTGGAGCTTACTATGTCAAACCATCAATCACCGAAACCATCATTGAAATCCAGGATTGGAAGCAGGAATGTTTTACGTCACGAGAAACAAGTCAATTAACAGATTGTTTGAAAGACGTTCTATACAAATACATATTTCATAAATTAATTTTTTTTTAAAGTGTGAGTGTTAATCTTTTAAAAATACTATTTTATGTTGTTTTAACTGATTTCTGAAACGAAGTGATTTTTTATTATAAATTTTTTGAATTATCGTGAGAGGTTATTAGTTAATTCAAAATTCCCATCTAAGGTTACTAATCTAATTTAAAATGCATTACCATAGTTTAATGTGCCAATTCTTTGAATTTATAAGAAAATGATAAACATAAGACAGTAGCATTTGATGTACGAAACAAGAGTTTTCCGGGAGAAATAAGATATTGAGTGCAATAAAATAGAACTGTTTGCAGAAATAAGATTTGAAATACCATTTCAACTGAACATGGTAAATAAAGATAGAATAAATAAACTTTATGAAATGCTTGTCGAAATACAATAAATAAACTTTCCTTTAAAAAAGTTTAATCCCATGTAAAATGAAACGCAATAACTTTGCGCAAACAACCCAAAAACCCATACAAAAAATTTATTTTGTTATCACACAAATTATAATCATTTTAACTCCATTGAATTTCTTAGCTTTTAAGAATGATGAAATAAATAGACTAAGATAAATTTCATAAAAGAAAACGGACTCAGTTTTCATTGTATTTCCAACCAACGTTGGACTCAGTTGATCAATAGATTCATGGGAAGCCTTTTGGCCCAATATAATCTGATTTGGGCATCGCCGTTGGGCATCGCCGTTGGGTATCTTCTATTTATTGTTTGCTAGTTGTTTAAGGAAATGATTATAAAAATCGACTTATTTAGAGGGGAATAAATTTCTAAATCAAATTAAATAAATTGATCGAAGTGTCGTTTGTCCTTAACCTAAAAGGGTTAAAATATTTCATCCATGGTTGAGTTGGGGCCCATTGATTCTCGGGACACCTTCTTGCACTTCATTTATCACAGGTCTATTACAAGAAGTTTCAAAATAGCTTGAAAATATGAAATAAGTGGAAAAGGCTACTTCCCCCCAGAAATATTTTGCGTTATTTCGTAACTTTTTGAAAAATATGAGAAATTTACACTCTTAAAACAAACGAGCGGTTTTAACTCAGTCTGAGTTAATTTCCAATCCTTTCCGTGCCGAAAATGCACTTCTCCTATAGGAGTGGAATTTCACTCTTTTTCGGAGTGGATAAAAGAAATAAAAGAAAACAATCTGCGTCCTACACTCTTAAAACGAGCGGTTTTAACTCAGTCTGAGTTAATTTCCACTCCTTTCCGGTGCCGAAAATGCACTTCTCCGATAGGAGTGAATTTCACTCTTTGTTTTAAGAGTGTAGGTTTTAGTAGGCCAAATGTAAATTTTAGTTGTACAATTGCATTTGAATTGGGCAAAAGTTCCAGATTTTTTTTTGTATCAGAAAATAATTTACTCTTTGGTTAGTAAAACTACTACATTTCAGTTTATCATGTTTTTTCTTAGGCAAACTAAGAATTGTTAGTTTAGAGATTCAAATTATGCAAATAATTTCAATTTGCAGGCTTGGAATGCATTAAAACGCATTTACACTATCCTTTCTTTCAAGACTTTAATATTCCATTAGAAACTTAAAAAAAAAGTCTTTATAATTTTGAACAAAACATTGTTCGTGATAACTTAAGGGTTTGTAGAGAAAGAAAAATGCTATTAATTCGAAGATTAAAGAGGAACAGTAAGAAAATCAGACGGCTGTTATACATCTGATTTGGATTTTAATTTTTTAAAACATTCTTAAGAAATAATAATAGTTTAAATTTCTTTACCTGCACATAAAACGGTTAACCTATTCGTTTCTATAAAGAGCATGCAGTGTCCATTATATTAAACCACTTTTTTCAAACCTATCAAAGTAACCTTAAGGTGTATCAATAAACTCTAAAACTGAGTCACATTAATATGAGTAACTGTTTTTAGCAGTTTTAGTTTAAAAATAATTAATAATACAACGATTTTGCAAGTAAACAAACAACTACACTAGTTTTCTTAAAATAATTTTGAAAAATAACTTGAAAATTCCCTTTTCCTGCCGTCGAAAAACATGTTTGAAAAACAAAATCCACTTTAATATACCCGAACTCCCCCTATTTGTTATCATAATAATTGTAATGTGTTGGAATAGGTCCTGGTTCTGTTTGGATACAATCAAGGAAATTTGCATTTATGCATGGGAAAGTATTGTTGGCTTAATTACATTTCCTCAAGTGTTAGATTTTTGAATAAAATTTACAGTCTTATTTTTATGTAAAACTTCTATTAAGGGTTTATTTCGAATGAAAAATAACCTATTTTTATGTATTGTGTTGCAAAAATGTAATATATTCCTTTTCTTTCATCTTAAGGTATCTCCACACGTTGAAAATGCCATTTTTGGAAAAAATTGATATTTTTTTATTTGTTTATATGATTACGCAGATTTTCTTGTTTCTAAAAATGTCTTAATTCTGACTGTGACGCAATTAGAACAAAAGTAGTGATTAATATAGTATAGGTAAGTAGCAATCCAATCAACCGGATGTTGAAACTTTATATGCGTTTTTCTCGCATATCAGTTTTTCATTAAATAGCTTCAGTTAGAAAAAATAACTCTAAAAGTTATTGAGTAATTTAAAAAAAATTTTCTACTTATTTAAGAAATTGTTGTCTAGGGAATATACCTAAAAAACTTTTTTATTTTTTATTTTGTTTTGGCTTTTTAATCATTTTGACACACCGTAAAAAATGTTGAAAATCAGTCTTTTTTCGACTACTAATAAAAATTTTATTTTTAAATAAAATGTTTTGGATTTAAGTATATTCCCTAGACATAAGTTTACAGTTTAACTTGGTGGTTTTATTTTCTTAGTAGGTCGGACAGTTTTTTTCCAGCCTAATTGAAGTTTTTGACAAGAAAAATTGCAAAAAACATGCATAAAATGACCATATTTTAAAAAAATTGGTATGTATGTCAAATTTTACTTGCTATATATAGTTATTTATTTCGCATATATTACACAAAAAAACTTCCAAAATTGTTTTCTAGTACATATTTAAAAGATACATATTTAAAGTGTTTCGAACGTTTTGGGCTACCTTAATCAGTATAAATGTTTGTTATTCACGCTAGAAATAATATTTTTCAGGACATTAAAAATAATAAAATTTCTAGGATTAATAATTATTAATCCTCGAAATGTTTTTATCACTCTAGTGTATCTTTCAGCAAGACGTTTTAACATAAATACTTGCAGTATAGTACTTACTTAATCAGAAAAAAGTTTTTTAATCTAAGGATAGAGGACTTCATTTACCAAATTTAAATTTCAAATAAATATTTATACATTTTTATTGAACAGCTGATTGCAAATTTACCCTGTCGTTTGTCAAATTTGCTCAGTATATTTCAAATGTATATGTTTAGTCTATATCATAGTTAAGTTTGTTTAGTTTAAATAGTTTTTACTAAGTCGATGTATAATCTATTGCTGAAGGTATTGTACCAAGTTTGCCGATTTATATAAACCTATTTGCTTTCCTTAATCTACTACTAATTTTTCTAACAATTCCAATAAATGGTGCTAGAAAATTCTATTATAAAACAATATATATTTTGATAACCATAAGAAATACAATTTCTTATAATAATTAATGACTTAAGATTATTTTAAAGAAATACAATTTCTTTATGTTTGGAATAGGTTGGATTAATTTTTTTAGTTTCTATAAAATATCTTTTTTAAAATAAGTTTTAAGTTAATTAAGAAAAACTCAAGTAGGTTATAAAAAATAAAAAAAGTCTAAAGTCCGTATAATGCAGAAGTTGAGTTCTCAGAATAATTAATGAGATTTAAAGATTATTTAAGAATTTTTTTTTTAGTTTGACGTTTTTGTTTGATGAGTAACTTAAAATGTCAATATTTTTTTTGTCACCTAAACATCAAGGAAATAAAAAATAATATTTCGTATAAATTGTTTCCTATAAATTTTTTTGAACATATTATTTTTGAAAAAAAAATGATTACGTGAAATGCTTATAGAAATTGAAATTAAATTTTCATATCTATACTATATGAATGATTTTATGTATTTGATAAGCGAAATGTGTGTTACTAAATAGCTTATTTTGTTAATTGTATTAAAAATCTCCCAGAATGAAAACACGTTAAGGGCGCTGCTTATAATTTTAAGGTTAGGTTTGAATTATCGTCGCACTAGAGCTATACGAAGGCTATTGGCGACGAGTGTCGTATTTTAGAACCACAGTCAAGTGACGAGCCGACACCTGAATAGGCACCCAACGCAACCGTTAAGGGCGACATCGTACGCAGCGTTAGGACTTTGAAGGATATTTAACGTGCACTCCCTTACACGGGGTATTATTCGTCGGACATTTTTTGGCTGCATGGGCCGTTTATAGGTCGGCAATTATTTTGGCGATGCCCGGACCCGAACCTGGGACCTTTCGCATGCTAGGCGAGTGCTTAACCGACTGGGCTCCCCAGCCCCGCTTATTAATTTAAAAATGGGCAGTAATTATACTTTCAATATATTTTCTGACCATTTTTAAATTAATGAAGAAATGTGTTTACTACAAGTGCAAATAGAAGCGTTTAAACGAAAAACTATCTATTCTATTTTTAATTGGTTTGCTTGCATTCAACTCTCACTAGAACTACATAGAGTTTTTTTTTTTAACTGAGAAAATGTAAAATTCCAAATTATGATTTGTTTGTTAACAACGCTGTAAATCGTTAGGTGCAACGTTAATTCCTAAAACTGGTTGTAAAAAGTACTGCCTCAAACTTTGTAGTAATGTTACAGAATTAAAAAAAAGTTTAAAAAAACTGAGTATCTTACTTCATAAATATGGAGTAAGATTATACCGCAAAACCAGAAGTAATGAAACAAAAGTCGCCAAAACTGACTCTATACTTACTACATACGACTCCATAGAATAATATAGTTGGGAATTCTAATACGGTAGTACGTGGTTATTATTTTTAGTTTTTTACCCAGTAAAAATTAATCCTAAGTCAAGATTCGTCATTCTAATCCATATAAATATTTTAAACTATAGTTATAATTTTCAAATATTTTTGCTTTCTTTGATTTATTATTTATTTGAAATGTTTAATATTTTTTGAAAAATTGTTTATGAATAAGAAGTAGTTACTTTTAAACTTCTTGACCAAGGCTTTTTTGTGTCTTTGTATATAACATTAAAGTGGTAGAATAATTTTTTTTTAATTTTTAGCCCATCTAATTTTCACAGCTGTATTATGTTTTGTATGAAACATTATTTGAAAGCCTAAAATAATCAACAGGTGAAATTTTAATTAAATTAACATTGCATTAAACCTCTTTCCTTCACGTTGGGATTCCATTCACCGTTATGTGCATGCACTTCCCAATTACTCGCAATGGTTTACGTGATCTCAGTGTTTAATTAAACTGATCTCCCTTAACTATTATTACTTGGAAATGACAATATCCCAATCGTGCTTATATCATTACAGCGGAAGAATAGATGCAATGTTTTGTTCTTTTCAAACAGCTGTTACAAACTACTTTACGTTTTTTCTCAAGTAGATTTTTAAAACTTTATTTTGTTTAAAAAAAGGAAATTGTAAATTTTGCTTATAAAAAACATTGCTTACTACATAATTTAAAAGAAATTCAGAAATGGTTTTCGAATTACAGCTGAGATACATTATTTGGAAATTTGATTAGTATAGTTTGTAATTTTGAATCATACTAAATTATTCTTCCGATGGTTACATTAAATTAATTTTTATAATCTTCAATTTTATTAAGCATTTTTAGGGCTGTAGATCTTTAAACCCTTAGATTTGAAAAAGATTATTTTATTTTTTTATAAAAATTGCTATACTTTATTAAGGAAAAACTGAAAAAATAAGTTACTCTTATGTAAGTTCATTTTTATCACTTTGTGGTTCATGGAAATGGTTTTTTTAATAAAAGAATTTTAAAAATATTATAAGTAGCTTAAACTAAAATTAGTTTAATACTTTAATACTGCAAACATGTGCCTGTGCAGATTGAGATCCTCATCCAGAAACTATTATTTGCTAAAATATGTTTAAAAGCATTTCTAAGCAAGTTTTAAGGTTACAAAAAATAATATTGATAATTTTTTTTTATTAAATTAGTGAAAGCGAACAGTTTTAATCTTTTACAACACTGTACATTATGTAAATTTTTCAAGCACGTTCAAACTATTTCAAACATAAAAAATAATACTTATCAAATAATACATTTTTTACTTTCTTAAGCATTTCATTTTAACAATTCACGAAATTTATTTTCTTAAAATGTTCATAGAATGTATTTAGAGTGATCTTTTTGATGTTCTTCGTCCTTTTTGGCTGTTCCAATTTGACCGGATGGTGAAACACATTAGAAAAATAAGTTAATTTTAGATTTAAGAGATTGTATAATTTAAGAACACATTTTTGCAGCAGCATTTTGTTTAACAAATGAAATATTGTACATAAATTTACCGTACATTCTTTATAAAAATACGTTAATATTCCTAAACCGTTTAACGGCATAGTTCAATTATTATTATTATTATTATTATTATTATTATTATTATTATTATTATTATTATTATTATTATTATTATTATTATTATTATTATTATTATTATTATTATTATTATTATTATTATTATTATTATTATTATTATTATTATTATTATTATTATTATTATTATTATTATTATTATTATTATTATTATTATTATTATTATTATTATTATTCTTATTATTATTATATTATTCTTATTATTATTATTATTTTATATTATTATTATATTATTATTATCTTATATTATTCTTATTCTTATTTTATTATATTATTCTTATTCTTATTATTATATTCTTATTATTCATTATCTTTTGCTGTTTTGATGATAAAAGACAGTTGTTGTTGTTTCTAATGCCACTCGGTAAACGAGCCCGGAGTAGAGAACTACCGATTTAAGCGACAGACAGTTGGAACCAGTACCGCTAACTAAAGATGAAGGGGGAAATACATAATTTTACCGTAAATTTTTAATGAACCAATGTTTCCAAATAATGCAACATTTTGAAAAAACACTTTCAGTACATTTAAAAAAAAACAAAATAAGAAGTTAATATTCTTAAATCTTCCACCAAATATATTGAAAGAAGAACTTTCTAATATTCTTCAACATCTTTCGATGTTTTGATGGTGAAACACATTCGTAAACAAAACCGTTAACTAACGATTGAAAGGGGGATGTTTAATTGGAGTTTCATCTGTCAGGGGCCTATTTCGATTTGATGTATAGAAATTAATTAAAGAAGATTTATTTGCAGTCTCAGAACTGGCATCGATGCGGAAGAGGGATTTCTATTGGTGAGATTAATGAATACGTAAGACCAATATTTAGCCAATAAACGCTCGGGAAGAAAGTTAAAGTCTTCTGCGAAGTAATTTTGGTTCTTGTATTTATGAAGAATTTACATTCTTCGGTTCATTTGATTTATCGTATGTATAAAGTAAATAATGCATAGTTTGTTTTGTAATATTATATTTAATTTTTTTAATTGAAAAAATTGAAAGTTAGGATAAATATCTTGAAAAAAATTAAGGTTATTATTTTAAAGTTTTGTAACTTTAACTTTTACAGTTGTAAAATGATTCCTAGAATTTATATCCTTCGGTTCCTTTTATTTATCATATGTATAAAGTAAATAACATATATATTTCTTTTTGATATTATATTTGTTTTAATTTAAAATAATTGAAGATAGAATATATATTATAAAAAAATTGGGCTTATTATTTTGAAGTTTTATATCTTTAACATTTATGGTTGTAAAATGATTCCTAGAAAAATAAATTAAATTGTAAAATATATCAAGAATCTGTTCATTATATCGAACAATTTGGTTCAGATAAGTGTTTTATTTTCAAAACTAATGGACTTATTGTATGTGATAAGGTAATTATGGTAATTTAAATCTAATCGAAAGCTTTAATGGGTAATGATTTACCAAAATTTGCAAAGTAAAAGATGTAAGCTGATTTACTTCAAAATTATTCTAATTGAAATTGAAATTGAATTTTAAAGACTAACAATTTATCAGATACCTTAAAAAGAAATATATTTTAAAAACAGGAGGAAAATCTAAGAAAACTAGTTCCCAAATCCCAAAAGAAATTGACGTCTTGTTTCCATACGCCTGTCTAAACCAACTTTAAAGATTTTATGCTTGACATTTAATCGTTACTTTTTAAACCTTTTTCGTTTCTATGTTTTTGTTAAGTTTCAAACTAAAAATCAATGCCGCGACTTCAAACTTGTCATAAATTTCATTCGAGGATGTGCCATCCGAAATGTTTATAAAGAGGAGGGATTCAAATTTCGTTGCCAAGTTTATATTTTAATAAGATCGTTCATTATTATGTTTCATGCATTTCTGATTTGGAAAGCATTTTAGGAAGCTTTGATGTTTGAAATATTTTAATGTTAAAATGAAACTATTTACTGTTGAAGGAAAATAATGATGTTTTCTAAGAGAAGTTAGACATTTTATGTTCGAATAATAGTGAATTGAAGGTTTTTTAATCAATAACAAAGTTAAGTTATTCTTATTTTTAGTGCTTTTAAATTATACTGAAATTGTACTCATGTTAAGCAATTTTAAAAGCAAATGTGCAAAGCATGACTTGCATATACTTACTAAATTACATTTAAATATAATATTTTCTGACTTTCAAAAATTATTTTCCTTTATTTTCAAGTAAAGTTCTCGTCAGCACAACTGTTACAACATTAAAAAATAACAAAGTTACAAAAGTTGTTGTAAAAGTTGCGAAAACAGTTTATTAAACGTAAGGGTGTCGGTACTAGAAGTTACGCCAAATTTAAACGACGTAAAATATACTTTATTTGTTTATGTTACAATGTTGTATTCGTTGCTAAGTATAACAATTCTGAACCATTATCTTAAAATACTATATCCTTTCCGTTACTTTGTGTTACAATACTATTCTATTTTCAAGTTAGAAAAATTAATAAAAAATAACATATTACGTAATCGAAAACTAGTATCTGCTGAATTCTATAGTTCCGTATTTGAAAACTTTTGAAGCTTAAGGGGACGCATTACCCAAAATTTAGGGCTACTCAGAAAATAATTATACATGCTCGAATGCTGTGATGTAAGGATATTGCAAAAAAAATGAGTACTTAATAATAATGGAGGTATATCGAAAATGATATAGTGGTTTGGTAAAATGGTTTTTGAAATTTTATGTTGATTTTTTCAATTTTTAATTTTTTCAGCTTGTGAATGGTTAAAACCCTAAGGCTTTTAGGTAAATTAATGTAGAGCTCCAAAATGTTTTCCTGCGTTGAGACATGTACGATTAACAAAAGTTGGAATATGATAAGGTCTAGTGTGAATAGATTATTTTTTAAAAATGATGAAGTTGAAAATTTATATATATTTTTATTTTTTGGCCATTTATACATAAAGCTACATAACTGTTCTTGTTTAACTGATAGCTCAATATCCATATCAAATTTTATTAATAGATGTTGTGGGAACATTTTGCAAAAAAATCCATCACAAAATTCTTAAAATTATAAGAGGAGTAGCATTTAAAAAAAAACGTTAAATTTTTCAATTTGTTTTATTAAAAAAAATTGTTTCAATTTTTAGTATTTTTTCATATATGTTTATTGAATGTTAGTTCTTTGTAGAAATAGTTTAATTTGAATACTAGCGATAAAAATACAGGATTTAATTTTTTTGGTTACCGCGTCCCCTTAATTTAAAAACGTTTGTAAATTAAAATTAATTGTATCAGTAATAATGAAATAAAAACTACACGTTGTTAAAATTTCGATTTCATATCAAAACAAGCCAAATTGGACATTTTTCTTCGTTATTAAAGCTAACCTGTAATCAAATCTAGTTACGATAAAAAAAATCAAAGCTTACCGCCATTACTACTAATGAGAAACTAATGAGAAAAACGATACATATTTCCATAACGAAGGGAACTGCCGGAACACATACCTAATCGGAACTACTAAAATTGATTAATATGACCAATAGCTTTAAATGAAGCTCAATGAAGAACATTTATGTTGATTAAATTTCAGATCTAATAGAATGGTACCTGAGGAACAAAAAGCGGACCAGTTATTCTTGTTGCAAAGCTTAAAGCATTTTTAAACAGGTCAATATTTAAAATAAATATGTGGGTATCACACTAAAATATTTAAGCTTTTGCACATGGAAATTCTACTGCTAGATTTTAAATTAAACTTTCTTTAACAAATGGGGTTTTAGTAGAAAAAAATCTTTAGTCAGTTTCTTGATTTAACCTTAAGTAGTGTTTGCATGATATCCTATAATAATTTAAAGGGCTTAATTATAGTTTATTTTATAACAAACTAGCTTTCTAAACCCGTCGTCGCACGGGTTAACCTTTAATAACGATAATTTGTTTTTGACACAGCTATAATAAAATGGTCGGTCTGTTCATTGGCGACTTTTGGCAATATTTAAAATTTAACAACCCAAATGTGGTAATCATACTACAATCAATAAATGAAATAAAATAGTGTTAGTCAAATAACAATCCTACAAATTAAATCCTCTTGATTTTTCGTGTTTATACTTAATTTTTGCTCGCTCTAAAGGTTCTTTCAAATTGAAAATTAAAAGTAGAAATCGAATTCGTGTTAATTTTTTAACGGCTCTTCTTACTGGATTTTCATGTTTATCTACGGATGACGTCAAGCCCGTTTCGGCCCGGCCCATGGGTTTTCAAGCACCAGTTTCGGTCTCTCACTCTCAGGTGGATGAAGTATTTTTGTAAATAATTAAATTAATTAAAAAATCGTAATCAAATATGAAAAAATTAAGCCTCAGGTGAACAAGTACGTATTACAGGGAATCTATATTAAAAATTTCGAATTTTTTCGAGCAGTATAAGTAGGTCTTTCACGACCCACAGACAAACAGACACACTCTTTCTTTTATTATTATAGATTTCTTTGCTGAAGGAAGTTCGAAAAGTAATAAAAAAGTTAATTTGTTAAAGATAAAAAACTTTCTATTTGTACTTAAGGTATACATACAAACTAGAAAAAGCCGAAAATGACCAAATTAGGTATTTTTTGTTTCTAAGTCCATTAGAATCTCCAATTTTTCTTCTTTAAAATTATGTAAAGTTTGTACTGGTACTACAATCTAATAAAAAGTTACAGAGGTTTTTATAATCTTCCAAATTATGAAAGTTAGTTAGCTTTTATAACCTTTTTAAACTCAATTTATCAAAAATTTCATTTCTTTCATGTGTTACTTTGCTTAAACAATAATAACTAAAGTTAAAATTAACATTTTGTCAAACGAATTGTTTATTTATTTGTGGAATAAGTTGGAAAAGGGCGTAAATCTCAAAAAAGAAGATTTGGTTTTTAATATAATTTTATATTACATGTCAAAGTATTTTTTTCTAAAAAATTGGATTTTTTAAAAATGTTGTTTATTATAAAAATATATAAATCAAAAACTAAAAGAGCCACAAACTTGGTTGGAGGTTCACGCCCTTCAGTATAAATTGGTAATTAATGTGCATGGTAATTTTATAGGTCTAAGTTAATTAGTTCTTGAGTTATGAGTGTTTAAAAAACATGCTAATTAATGCATAAAATGCTAATAAATTAATTAACATTTTATTTTGAAAAAAATATTTTTACACGTACCCTCATACACTTATGAATTATATAAATTATAAAAAAAATTGAATTTTTAAATAAAATATAAAAAAAAGTTCAAGTGTATACGTACACCTAAATATAAATGTATTAAGGGTGGTGTAAATCTATTTTTTTGTTAGAAACTTTATAGAAAATCATCTCTAACAATGGATTTTTCAAATAGTATTTTTTATGCATTATGCTACCACGCACTATTTCCTACCTCGCAAAACAATACTGTAAATGAATTGTGTAACGTTATTCTATGAAATTATTGGTATAATGCTGCCCCTGCTGAATGAGTTTTACGGAATAACTTCACACGAATTTATGGAGTAGCGTTTCACAACTAAATAGGTTTACACCTATTTTGTGGAGTAACATTACACCATACATTGGTGTAACGTTTATGTCAAGAATATTGTAATTCGTTGCAAAGTGAACAGATTCTGGTACATTATCTTGGCAATACTCTTTCTTTTGCCTTGACTAACAGTAGTGCAAGCACTTTCTGCCAATAGTTAAACAGAGTGACCTTTTTATTTGTGCAAACGTCTTTCTTTAAACTTGACGTAGCCTTACTCCGTAAAGCTGGGTTCAAAATTTTACAGTAAATATTTAAGGTATATAATTGTTGTTGATTAATGTTAAATAATTGTTGACTCGCATGGTTTGAAAGGTTTTAGCAGGATACGACTTATGTGTTTTTGTTTCACATCCTACTATATGTACTTAGTTAAAATGAATAAAACTTATTTTATTGAATTTTAACACCAATGGTGGTATGTGAAAACAATTATGACAGATGTCCCTTAGTTTTGTTTTTTATGTACGAGTTATAGTTTCATATTTCTCTAGATAATCCCACAGCTACCCTTACTTTTATGGTTTACCAAAATTTTTAATTTGTTTTATTTATGCATGGATTTATTCCAACTTTTTTTTTACTGATTGAATACCGTCACTTGACTGTGGTTCAAAAATACGACGCCCGTCGCCAATAGCTCTCGTGTAGCTCTAGTGCGAAGGTATTCAAACTAAACTAAACTGATTGAATGCATATTTAACATGCTTCTCCAATGTTTTTATTTTTAAAATTGAAAAAATACTTTTTTTAAAAAATTAAAAACCAGCAAATATTTAAAGAAATTTATGTTTACAATATTTGATATAAGTCACTAAATAATATGATTATTATCAAGGTAAACACTTTATGAGTGATACACAATAGTATTTATAAAAGATTTTCGTCACAGAATTTTGATAAATCAAATACAAAATTTAAAAAAAATATATCAAAGTTAAATTTTTCAATTTTTGGTATTTTTTTACGTTGTTGTTAGGATAAAAAATTATATTTTCCAAACAAATACTGTTTTTGAAATTCTGTGAAGACAAAATGTTTATAATAATATGTTGTATATAATGTATTAATTCCAAATGTCTACAATGAATGGTTAATAAGATATATCAATTTGAAGTTAGGATATTCTTGAAAACAAAAACAGCTTAAAAAAGGCATATAAAGTTTTGAAGTTTTGAAACTGCATATTGTGTTGATCGAAATAGATTTAGTAGTACCAGTATTTAACATGGTTCTATTCGTCGTAGAGAAAAAAAGGCACCATTGTTTTCAGAATAGTTCGAATTATTTTATAAAATATTAAAAGAAAAATTGTATTTAAAAAAAAAAATCGGTACCGGACCCCCTTAAGAATGCTTTCTGTACATCTTCGTTTGCGCCTGATCATACTTCAGTACAAGAGAAGTCATCGCCAGATAGGGAGTCCAATTTAGCTCCTGGCAATGTCATTCACAAAATTTAACTGATATCTATAATATCATCAAGAGTGAGATTTTTTGAACAACCATACCTGGAACTTTTTATTGGAGACTGGGGAGCCTTGCCCATAAGGGAGACTTGGCCCACCTTTAAATTTTAGTATTTAAAAATATTTTAGCATTTTCTCAATAGATGGTACTCAAAGCTACTGTTGTCAGCAGATAGCCACCTTAGTTTTATTGAGCTACTTTTTTGCATTGAGGAGAAAATAAAAAAAGAAAGTTTCTCACCCCAAAAAGTAAACATTTTAGACATAATTTGTAAAATGTTTTCAGAAAAACCAATTCAATTAAGTTTAAGTATATGGTATTTTTAAAATACTGTTATATTAAGGTTTTATTTTAGCTATAAAGTTTGTGCAATGAAGTAGGCTTCAAAGCACCATGTGCCATTCTTTACGAAATGTCTAGGTGGGGAGGGTTGGCCACTCTATGTAAGGGAGGGTTGGCCACTGGACCAAGGCTCCCTAAGTGAACTAGTTATGAAAATCTATACATAATGTTTATCAAATACACGGTTAATAATAACGTGTGATTATAACTTTATGAAGGTAATAGATTGATTATTAGTATTTGTACTTGTTTAGAATAAAACGAAAACCTCAACTAAATCAAACTTATCATTTATGACCAAATATCAAACTTTTTCTGCAAAAACTATATAAGTTATTAATTCAAGTATAATAATACTCCAAATTAATATTAAGATATTATCAGATTTTTCTTTATAGGGGAAGGGGGACGAACGAGTAGCTTTGAAAGTGCGCTTTGATTTTTACTTTTACAGTTTGTGCCGTTAAAATAAAAAAAAATCAAACTGAGGCTTATATCTTGTGCATTTTAATGTGTGTACAAACTGAAAAAAATATATTTATTATAAATATAAAAAAAATTTGTTTTGGACAATATTAGAATTTTTAATTCATACAATACTAGAAAAATGTATTAGTCTAAATATTACGGTAAACATGATTTTTAAATGAGTTCCAGAGTGTTGAATTATAATGTATATATATTTTTTACATTTAATGCTTACAAAATTAATTTGAAATATTTACTATTTTGCCCTTTAAAATTAGGCATTTTTGCATGGGCCAAGTCTCTCTTACCATGGGCCAAGTCTCCCTTAATAAGGGAGACTTGGCCAAGTTTCTAAGTTTTAAAAAGCAATATATTTAAAAAAGAAAAAATGCATTATTTATATTATCACTATTATATTCTTGTTGCCAATAAAATTTCCTTTAATATGTGCTATCATATGAAATCTTTAGTGTAAAAATAAAATATATAAAAATAAAATTCTGAAACTATGGCCAAGGCTCCCCAGTCTCCAATACTTCAATACTTCCGAAAATCAAGAAAAAAATATCATATTATTCTGAATTTGCTGTGGTGCCTATGGGGACTCCGGAGGTAGTAAGTGTTAAATAAAAAAAAAGAAAGGGAAACGGTTAACATGTATAAAAATGTCCAGGGCCCGTAACTTTGCAGCAAAAAACTATATTCATAAAATTGAGCTGTTTAAATGCAAGCTATTGTAACAGTTAGATACTATCAAGTAGGATTCCGTCAAAAAGATTTTAACAATCATTTTAAGTGTTTAAAGTCAAGTTTAATGAAATAATTGAATAATTTAGATTCAGAATTGAAATAATTTCAATGAAAATAAAAGCACGAGTTAAACAATGCCTTAGATTTCCAGTAAGTTTGAAAATAAAACATTCTTCATCCTCATCTCACATCCTCATGACAATGACAAATGAAGCTGGAATTTCGATTAATTATTTGAAATAAATGAATGTCGCTGTTGATGGTATATCAAGAAAAATAGTTCCAACGAACAATTTTTACTTTGTAAAGAGGCTTTTGTGAGACAGCAGAAACACGTACTACTTTAAGTGTTCATTGAAGTATAAAATTGTTCCCGAAAAATGCCCGGAAGATTTATTGCCTAACCATAGTTTCTCTAACAGATCCAGTGTTGTTCGTTTTCTAGGTTATGTTAATTTATTTGAGACAATTGCAATAATTAAATCGGTCTTTGCAGAAATTTTGTTCACAAAAACTGTAGCAATGCTTCAGAAAAATGTATTATTTCAAAAGTCTTTTTTTTTAAAAGTAGTTTCGGAATTTAAAAATTTTGAGTAGTAAGTAGTAGAGAAGTTTGAGTAGTTGAGAAGAAAATGATAAGAGTAAAAAAATGTAGGAAAAGCAACAGCGATACAAATTGCAAATTTTTTAGAACATATCTTTGAATTTGTTACCCTTTTAACGCTTAATACAACTTTCTGAAACTGACTTATAAGGATAATGTATGCAGTTTTTTTTATATAAATTTTAATTATTTCACGATTTTATCTTCTTGTACTTTATAATGCAATATTAAGATAATTTTTGAAACTGAAGTTTTGTAATCATAAAAATTAAAGTACAAAACACGTAGGCAACGAAATTTTTTAAAAATGTGTAACAAAGAAAAATCTTTAAACACAGTAAGGTTTATTAGCGCTATATAGCTGGTTTTATTTATATTTGATAAGTGCAATAAGAATCGGCTATAAGTTATATAAACTAGTAATACTGTCATTGTAATTTTTGTAAACAAATTTTTTACTTGAAAATGCAAAATTATAAGTTCATGAACAACAAATGGTTGGTAAGAAAATACTTATAATTACTTAATAATTGGTAAAAAATACTTATCTTTTAAAGTATCGTTCACACTTACATACAACATCACATTCACATTACGAAATTGGTAAATGACTTAACACCAGAAATAACTTCACGTGGTTGACGGCACGTTTCCAATACCGAATAATATATAGATATATTGTATAATATCTTGTCTTGTATTCTTATAGCGTTTCAGTATTACGGTACGTGACATGTTAAGTTCCTAATATGATATTGATAAAGGAATTACGCTTAAGCGTTCGGCGAAAAGGCTTGCATCCAGCGATCATTGATCTCAAGTTGAGGATAGCAGAATCGAATACTTTCTCTATCACCCTCTCTTTGCTTAGTAAAAACAATCATTTATTTTTTATTTTTTGGCCAAAGCAGAAGAATTGTCACAAAAGAAAGTATTCAAACTGTAATTATCGTTCGTCAAAACGTTGCAGAATTTTTAATTTATCGGTGGCAATGCGATGAAGGATATAAGTTAGTCTTTTTAAGGAGGATTTTTTATAAAATAAGGCAAACTTTGTGAAAAAAGAATGAGAAATTGAGATTAAATTTTAGGGAAATTTAAGAATTCAATACCAGACAGCAAAATGTAAATGAATCAGTCATTTGGGCTTTAAGTTTAGTTTTTATGGAAATAGAGGATTATGAGAATGTTATAAAATATTAATATTAGTATAGAACATCAAAGCAATTGAATTTTCTTAATTTTAAAAGATAAGTTATATGACTAGTATTATTAAATAAAATATTTGTCATAGAACGAAAAATTTAAATATACGAATTAATATTGCTAAGCAACGAAAAAGCATGTAGATAGAAAAATATATTTGACCATATCATTTAAAAAACTTTATCGAGCGTTCAAATTTAGTTTTACGTAGATATTCGTTTAAACTTATTTATTCATAAAACAAAAACCTACAAATACAAGTGCAAATGCAAATAAAATAACCATAACAATTGCTGTCGAAACCGCATTCGCACTATACCTAATAAATATAACCAAATAAAACTCGATCACTTATCATTGTCAACAGAAAAAGGTCTGCAACTAAAAACCTAAAATAATCGTTTATTATGTAATAACTAAAAAATATATATCTTCTGATCTTTTATGTTACGAGGGCTGTTTTTTTTCAATCTCCGATGGGCTATAGCAAAAAGACGGGTCAAGATACAAAAAAGATTTTTTACTTTACCAAAAGTAAAATACAATACTGCTTATTTCTCCATATAATCACCTTGACGATCAAAGCATTTGTCATATCTGAAAACAAGCTTTGAAATACCCTCTTCATAAAATGTAGCCGCCAATGTTTTGAAGGTAGTTGTGACGGTTTCTTTGAGCTTAACGTCAAATTGGAAGAGCTAAAATCCAAGCCACTATGTGTATCAATAATTCGCTTATGATAAACCTTCGAGTTTTCCTAAACACTTGGTCAACTCTCTGAACAATACAGATGTTCATGAAGAAGGGGACCAAGGAAGCAAGTCTGTCGCTACAGACGGTATTGTACAACGAGTTGACCAAGTGTTTAGGGAAACTCAATGGTTTACCATAAGTGAATTATGGACTAGTAGTGGATTGGAAGACAGAAAAAATTGACGTAAAGCTTCCAAATTTACTTTTTTAAACGAAACCGTCACAACTCACCTCCCAATCATTGGCGCTACATTTTATGAAGAGAGTATTTCAAAGCTTGTTTACAGGTATAAGAAATCTTAATCGCCAGATGATTATGTGGAGAAATAAGCAGTATTGTACTTTACTTTTGGTAAAAAATCTTTTTTGTATCTTGACCCGTCTTTTTGCTACAGCCCATCGGATGTTGAAAAAAAAACAGCCCTCGTATTACATATTATATTTACATTACATTTCTTGCTTCTACATTTAAATTTATTAGAATAATCACCTCAATAAATATAACCCTCAAAAGTCATATATATCATGGCCATAACCGTCTGGTATCACTAAACACTTTAGGAAGGAATGTTTCTTAAACGAAATATTTTAATATTTTTGTACAAAAAACTGTAAATGATTAACCATATCTGTTTTTTGATCACCTTTTTGTTATTACCTATCTTTATCAACAAAAACCTACATGAGCTTCCTCATAATCAAATCAACACCATTCCCTATTCCAATCATCTCCTACAATAACTCGATCACTTACCATTTCAAGAAAGTCTGCAACAAAGAATCCTTATCCTAACGATTTAGATCACTAAATACCTCTGATAACCTCTGTCCTTTTAGTTCGAGGGCATGTTTTCTTTGACAACGCCGATGGGCTTGCAAAGTAGGGGTCAATGTGTTCCAAAAAGATTTTTTAAAAAGGTAAGTAAATACTGTTATTTCTCTTATATTGGATCAAAGTACTTTGGTTCATATTTTGACAAACAATTTTGTCCTAACTGATGAAATGTACGCAATGTTTTTGAAGAGACGTTATCTTTGGTTACTTATTGGAATAATAATCAAAGCATATGTTTTCATATTGCTTTAATAAACTTCGATGTTTTCCTACATGTCTGGTCGTTGTACCTGTTGGTCATTGAAGAAACCTAAGGCAGAAGTTGTGCGCTTCAGTCGTTTTATGAGTTGAAATTTTGTAATAACTTGGGTTTTACGATAGTGAATTTGGTAGTATGGAATTATACTGGAAGAAAAAATTGACGTAAATTCCAAATTTAATATTTTGAAATCGTAAACACCACACATTTCAATCATTGGTACATTTTATGAAGTAAGTATTTCAAAGACTTGTTTACAGTTTAATAAGAATTTTTCCCCTTGAACGCCAAGATGGGTTTCTGGTGAGAGAATAAAGCTTATTGTGACTTTATTTTGGGTAAAAAAGTTTTTTTGTATCTTGACGTTTTTGATAAGCCAATCTATGTTGAAAAAAAACAACTCTTTTAAATTTTTTCATTACATTTTGATTCAAATTTATTTAATTCGAAGTAATCCACTCAATAAATATTAACTAAAGTCCAATATATATCGATTGCCAAACCGTACTGTGTATCCACTAATAAACAAATTTAGGGGAATGTTTCTTAAAACAAATTTTATATAATATTTTGTTACAATAATTGAATAAATTTCTCCAATATTTTCTTGATTTGTACTAAATATCCATTTTTGTTATTACCTTACTCTTTGACAACAAACATCCTCAAACTAATAGTCTCACATATTACATTTGACGCAAAAACACACACAAACAACAAGTCCTATTCCATATCTTCACTAGCTATAAAACATTCACGAAACACTTATACCATTACTGAATAACTATTTATCAACAAAGAATATTCCTTACTCCTTACCACTTCCTCAGATACTAGTAAATACCCTCTGATAACACCCCTGTCTTTTGTCCACTTCAGGGAGGCGCCAGCTCTTCTTGAGACTGACAAGCCATAGAGTGGTCGTAATAGTTTTAAGGTTGTTTCAAGTGTTTTGGTCCAAAAAGTTTTGGAATTTATGGAAAACTTTATGTGTAACTTGATTTTTTATAGTTGTTAGTGGTTTGTCTGTTGTAATATAATTTTCAGGCTTGTGTGTTTCATCAAGACTTTTTTCTGATCCAGAGAATTTTTGTCGCTTTCTATTTTGAAATGTTATAATTGTAAAAATTACTAATGTAAAAAAGAATTTTATCGTGGTTATGAATTCGATGGGAAACTAATCTAATTATTGTTTATGTTTAAATAAAAGTCTTTGTTCGCTCGGAGGTTCGTGGGTACGCCGTTGCTTATGAGTCTGGAAAATCTCAATAGGGTTATGAAACTTTAGTGTGGCTTCATGTACGATATAGGTAAAATTTAATAAGTTGGAAGTTTTTTGGTATTGTGTTGTAGTTATGAATTAATACTTTTTGATTGAAAGATTTAAGTTTACATGTAACATTTTACAAAAAGTTTGAAGGCATTGGTAAAAAAACACACATTTTTTTCGGATTGGTTACTATTATGTAAGTTTTTCCAATTATAACTAATCTAAATGAAATGCCTACGCGTTTAAAATAAAGGATATCTTTTGCCACGCTTCTGGAGACGCCGTGTTTGGTCATTGAGACTGGATACTGGCCGTCGATGAGTCATGAAAGTTATAGTTCTGGCTTCAATGTGTTTTGGCGGTAAAAAGTTTTTGGGATGTAGACTTAAGTTTTTATGAAATAATATATGTAATGAGATTATTGTTAGGTTTCGAAGACAACTTTTTGAAAATTTTTCTCTTATGTAATAATGTGATTACCAAATTATTATAAATTCGGAGTTCCTTAATCAATCCGAACACGGTTAATTTGATTTACTATGAATTCCAATTATAGTTGCGATTCCCACCCTTTTGTATTGTTATCCCATCCTATAGTATACCACAACTATCTACGTTGGCGAATTTCGTTTAGTATGAAAAAATTCTGTACGTCTATAATATTTCGAGTTTACTGTACATTAATTGAATTATATATTTCTCTCAAACACTTTTCTTTGACACTTAACTGTTCTAATATCATTGTTTTTCATTTAGTCTTCGACGTTTTCGGCACCATTAATACTTTTTTCATATTCTGTACAGTACCATACATTAACTTAATAAGTGTTATTTCTGCACCATAGATTACAGTTATTGACAGCAAATAACACTTAGGCTACTCAGTAAACAAACAAAAAGAGCCTAACTTTTCATACCCAGTATCTTCAACTTATCTAATAAAAAAACATTCCCTTAAACGAAACTACTCTAATATCTTAGCATAATTAATCATATTCTCGAACATCTGAAGGAAAATACATCCAATTCCATCTCACTTGACCACTTCCCGGAATACTGGAGTATAACATCTGGAACTAACATCCTCATTTCGCTTCACTTCAGGGAGCTTACTTGTCGATCCCAGCTCAATATCTTGCAGAAACAACCAGAGGCTGGTCATATTTGTTTTTTAAGGTTAGTACTTAAGATTTTTGTTTATAAAGCAAGGTAAAATAAATGGAAAATTGTAGTTGATATACTTTCGACTTTTCTTTAATATTTCTAGATTGGTTGGTTGGTTGGTTGGTAGACATATATTTTCAGGCTTGTGTGCTTGGTCACAAAGACCCGCTTTATTTCTAGATACTCAGAGATACATTTAGTTGTCAAGCCTGATTTCTATTTTGCAAAGTCTATTTTATATTTGGATATCTTCTAAAGACTTAACATAGTTAAATGTTGGGTTAATGGACGATTCGAATGGGGCGGCGCGTGGTTTGTTTGTGGGATTATACGACAACATCTGACTAGCTATGGCGTCACAGAGGCGTGGCTGTTCTAGTTGACCATTAAAAAAGCTATGGAAATAATTAAAACATCATAAAGCTATACAGGTAACTTCTGTTTTTGTTATTTGAAACAATAAAGGTCTAAAACGTAAATAACAATGTATAAAGCATTTGAAAATGAATTTGAGGCACAGTTGTAATTTTTTTTTATATTCAGCTTTTTTATTTTTGTTAAAACTTTTTGAGGCAAACAACTTAATTCTTTACAATTCATTTAATGTCTCAATTTTTCATACCACTATTCGGAATTTTAAAAAATTAAAATATTCGCTTTTCTTATCTAATTGTATAAAATACGAACGTTTATACCAATGCTAAAAAAACTGTTAAATATAATAGGAGAATAATAATAACTCATCTATAATAATAAAAGAAAGAGTCTGTGTGTCTGTGTGTTTGTCTTCGGATCGTAAAAGACCTACTTATACTGCCCTCAGAAATTCGAAATTTTTAAGATAGATTCCCTTTAATACCGACGTGTGCACCTGAGGCTTAGTTTTTTCATATTTGTTCCATTTTTAGAGAAAATTCGAATTTTCTGAAAAAAATACACCACTTTCGCTCAAATCCGATAATTTTTTCTCTTTCCTGATGCCATCGGCTGAAAAAATTAAATAAAACTTTTAACGAAAACATTTAAAATTCAAAATGTTTACTTTATTCTTTTGCCATTACTTTCAGAAACTAAATTCATTATTTGAAAAATAATTGACATGTTTCAAGTGACGTAATTCCGCCAGTCTTCATTCCCGGATTTTATTGTGGGTTTATTTGATGATTTTTTCATTGATTTTTCTGTTGACTGCATGTATGCATATTTAAGCAATAAATGTATAGTTAAGCTATTACTGAACTATGATGGTTAATAAAGGCCATCGCACTAGAGCTATTAGTGTTTTATGTCTTTATTTTTTCGCCAAATACGTTGCCAAAATCGCCAAATTATTGACTAAAATTCGCCAAATAGGCAATTTCTTTTATAAATAATTTATAAGCTGGTCGGTTGTTCGAAGGTCATTGTGTTAGAGCTGTATAATGGGTGTGTTTGTTGCAAAATCTATTTTCTCGCCAAATTATTTCCCAAAACGCGCCAAATGAGCTAAAAGGTTTTATGTATTTATGAGGGAATTGTGATGACATTTATAAGTGCATTTTATAGCGTATTTTTCATTTTTGAATTTTAAGGCAATAAAACGGGATTTTATAATTTATAACGAGCGGAAACAATAATAAGTTTATGATCCTATAACAGGGTATATGGTACACATATTTGGAATCTATTTGATATTTTTTTATTCCGTGCGAAGAACGGGTATAAATTTGCTAGTTTAATATAAACTAATAGTTATCTAGTGTCATTCACTTCCTATTTTTTATGATAAGTACGAAATCACATTCATTTTAAAAATTGGGAAATGACTTAACAACAGAAATAACTTCCAGGTAATTTGGTAATTTAATCGTTTCCATCTGTCTATTTCTAGCCTCCGTTTAGGAGCTAACTTCCAGGTTAGGGCCATGGTATTGCCAAAATAACTGTCCACCTATAAACGGTCTGTGTAGTCAAAAGTCGGATGAGTAATACCAAGTCAAAGTCCCGACAGCTCTTACGATGTTGCCCTTAAATTATTGCGTTGGGTGCCTTCTCAAGCATCGCCTCGTCACTTGACTGTGGTTATAAATCATGACTCCCGTCAAAAATAGCCCTCGTACAGCTCTAATGCGACGATAATTCCACCTAACCTAAAGCTTATAAGGCTCAATACGTGTTTGACGGCACGTTTCCAATACCGAATAATACATTGATATATTGTATAACACCTTTGCCCCTCACCATTACGATACGATGCATGCTAAGTTCCTAATAGGATATTGATAAAGGAATGGCACATAAGCGTTCAGCGAAAAGTCTTGCATCCAGCGATCATTGATCTCAAGTTGAGTAAGGAAAAATCGAATACTTTCTCTATCACCCTCTCTTTTGCTTGTGGCAAAAAATTCCATTTTTTTATATTTTGGCCAGAGCAGAAGACATGTCACAAAAGAAAGTATTCAAACTGTAATTATCGTTCGTCAAAACGTTGCGGAGTTTTTGATTTATCGGTGGCAATGCGGTGAAGGATATAAATTGGACTCTTTGAAGAAGATTTGTTATAAAATAGGGCATATAGGGGGAAAAAAGGGATGAAATCGAAAATAAATGTTAGTGAAATTTAAGTAGCTGATTTCAGAAAGCAAAATGTAAATGAATCAGTGTCATTTGGGTCTTAAGTTTTGTTTTTATGAAAATTGAATTTGAGAAATTGAGAATGCTATAAAATATTTATCATATTATGGAACATTAAAGAAATGTGCAAATTTTTTATTTAGAAAGATAAGTTATGTGACTAGCAATATTAAATAAATGTATTTGTCTGAAATGCAGTATGCGGAAATTCGAAATATTTTATTATTGCTAAATATAATGTAACGTATAAAAAATATCTCTGATTACATCTCTTAAAATAGTTTATAGAGCCATTCAAATTTCATGTAAATACTCTTTTATATATACTGCAAAATTCTATTCAAACAAATGAAATCATGCAATTACAAATGAAATAAATCAGATAAATCGCTGTCAAAACTTCGTTGACATAATCTCTAACATAAATAACCAAATAGAACTTGGTCACTTATCAATGTCAAGAGAAAAAGATGTCGAACAAAAAAAATCTAAAATAAATTTTTATTATGTAATCCAAAAGAATATGTATTTTCTTATCTTTCGTACTATTTATTATTCACAAACAATATCGCACCGTACGCGGAAAAGAGACCTATCTCGAAAAAGACCATTCTTCAGGAGAGCCGTTTAAAGTTTTAGTAAAATTTCAAATTATCACAAAATCGTTCCAAATGAACCTAGATCAAAAATATTTGGCATGGATAACCGTTTTATGAGTATCAAGAGGTATGCATAGTCATTTTTTACTTTAAATTTGCCTTTGCTGAGATATTTTCAGATAGGTATTTCTTTCGCGTACAAATTTGAACGATTTTGTTCGCGAAAGAAAGACCTATCTGAAAATATCTCATCAAAGGCAAATTTAAAGTAAAAAATGACTATGCATACCTTTTGATACTCATAAAACTGATATCCATGCCAAATATTTTTGATCTAGGTTCATTTGGAACAATTTTGTGATAATTCGAATTTTTACCAAAACTTTAAACGGCTCTTATGAAGACCGGTCCTAAAAAGTTTGCTGCTAAATTCATTCTAAATATTAAGGAAACATACTTATGAAGAATACTAATTTACTTAATGCATTTTTATAATATAATAATATATTGATCAACAATAAGAATATATTTTTTTAAAATTAAATTTAACAAAAAGCTTGTTTAACCAATTTAATGAAGTTTATGTAATAAGGTTTATCTCTTATCATGTAATTACGATATTATTTTAAAGTCATGTTTATTTTTATGATTTAATATATTCAATGATTGAAATCATAATAGTTTGTTTATATAAAAAAAATAGGTGTTATGAAACGAATCACTTTTACAAAATCAGGACTTACAAGATATAAGAAATGATATCCACATTTTTCTACAAAAACCTTTCAATCTAAATTTTTACTATGTATCATGTTTAAAATTAAAACAAAAATAAATCGTGAAGCATTATTAAAATTTTAAAATCACTTTAAAACTCATGAAAATATAAAAAAAAGTTTTACATTTTAAAAGTAAGTTGTAAGGATACTTCATACCTTAAGTATACAGTTGAATTCACTGACTTTATATCGCAAACTGTCAAGTGGTAGCAATTGAGTTTAGATTTATAGTAAAATACCGACGTTGAAAACGATTTTAAACAATTTATCGTTTGCTAAAATATTAATTTGAAAAATATATATCTATACATATTGACATATCATTTTGCAATCTACACATATTACATGAATTTTTGTATATATATTTATTGTACTAAATACCACAAAACAGAGCTTTTGAATGAGTATTTCAAATAAAGATACAAAGAAAAAAATAACCGACTTCAACCTTTCCATTTAAGCACTTCAAACTTAACTTCATCGCCGCCGCAGCTGCAAAACGCATAACGAAAAAACGCCAGGTGCGATATGTCTTTCTTTCCTGTTCATTTGCATCCAAAAACATTCGCGAAAGAAAGACCTATCTATTAATTGCAGCCGAACTAGGGCTCGGATCGCTCTGCCGTTTGCACCAATAGAAATATATCAAAATTTTGCATCCTATAATAGTGTTATCTCAAAAAGTCAATTTTGGCCGATGTGTCTCTTTTCCGCGTACGGTGCGATATATTTAGTAATATTTTTATTCTTAAGTTTACTAAAAAAAAACAACTTAACAAATAGAACCAAGACTAGGCGTATGTATTCCAGGACCATAACCATTTGGAATCACTTCATATTTTCAGAAAAATCTCTAAAACAAAATATATAAAAATAGTTCTGTTTTTAAGTCCCCACAAGCATTGCAAGGTTTTGATCAAACCCTTTTGTCATTGCTGACTCATTGGGTAACAAAATATCTTCACAATTATCTCCTACATTTACATTTTCAAAAACAACAACACAATCCCTATTCCATATCTCTCCTAGCCATAACCATTCAGAATCACTTACCATTTATTGAAGGAAACTGTCCTCAACAAAGAGTATCCTTACGACGATGTCCTCAGATCACATAAATACTCTCTGATGAGGACGAACTCTGTCCTTTTGTCCACGGTTCTGGAGGCGCCGTGTCTGACCATTGAAACTGAACAACAGCAGTATAAATTTATGGTGCTGGTTTCAATGTGTTTTGGGGGTAAACGATTTTGGTATTTTGTTAAAATGTTTATGATCGGATGAATTTTTTTTATAGATATTGGAGTTTTCTTTGGTAATAAGTTGATCTATTTTGGTTTTTATCTTTAATAAATTATATTTTGATGGCAAGATTAATATCATTTAAAATGTATGCAAACGAGTACAAAATGTAAAAATTTCTAAGTAATTGAAAAGCAAATTGTATTAGTCTGGTTACTTTTATTTAAGTGTTTTGGATCATAACAAATATAAATGAATTGTTTATACGTTTAGAACAAAAGCTATTCGTTGTCCACTCTTCTGATCATTCTTTAGACGATGTCTGACCCTTTAAACATGACTGTTTGTGTTTTTTCAATGTGTTTGAATGTTTCTGTTTTTTAAAGCATTTTTTTTAAAAAAAGGAAATGTTAATGGTTTGGTTTTAATTTGATTTTTTTTAGTCTTTGGGATTTATTTTATTAATTACAACTACCTTACAGATTAAGTCCAATTACAGGTAGAAGATTAAAACAAGACAAAACACAAATATAAAAAACTAAAAGGGAACACCAAAAGAAAACAAGGAATAAAAATATTAAAATACAAAAAGCCAATAAAATCAATTACAAATTATAGATAAAACGCGAAGTCAGCAAAAAAGTATACAACAAGAAATAGATTAAAAGGACAAGATTTCACACACGCATATTTTCTTAAATTCAGTATAAGACATAAAAAACAAATCAATATTTTCTTGAATACCATTAAAAATTTATAAAGTTTGAAAAGAAAAATCTCAATATAATTATATTTATGGGTATTAGACTTGAAAATTGATTTAATCTTCAACGATCTATTAGGAACACAAAAACTAATACGACTTAGGATATGATTTATACAATCAATAACACCATTTAATACTTTGGGGAAAAACATAACACAGTTGAGCTTCCGCCTGGATTTAATCCATTTATGGATTATACTTCAGATGGAAATCCTATTGTTATTTAAATTGCTTTTGTTGTAAACATTAACTCATTAACAACGATGGACCAGAACATTTTCCATTTGAAAACAAACCTTATGGGTAAGTTTATGTAAATAAAAAAATATATAAGACACATGAAGCCCCTTGTACTGATTAATTTAGTCTCACACGAAAAACGAATTTTTAGAACTTAAAGTTAACTATTTTATTAAGTAAGGAAAACGTTAATGGTATTCACAATTGTGTCGTTAAATAGTTGAAAGTTGTAAGCTATATTTCTTATAGTAAAAACACATTTTATTTTATATAATATCCAAGCTTTGATATTGAATCGCGGACCAACAATGTTAAGCAAATTACATTCTTAAGATATAAGTACAAACTGAGTTTGTATATGTTCCGCCTTTTGTATTCATTCGTAAAATTGACACGAGTAAGAGTAGGCACATATGGAATATCGGATCATAAAATTAAATGGTGTCTTGTTAATTTAATTTTTGGATGGGGGGAAAAAAGTTTTTGGGGTTTTTGTTAAGTGTTTATGAAAAGCGAAATATTTTATGGAATCTGTATAGTTTTGTTCGTTTTTAAGTTGATCTTTCAGTGTTTGGGGTTTCATGGGTCTTTTACTTTTGATGAAATATATTTCAAAGGTATTTAATGTTCAGCATTATTACATTTTGTTTTTCATTAAAAAATAGTTTCGTGGAAATAGTATGAAGTACATAATCATAATTGTATTAGTTTTAATTTATTTTGAAGAATCATGTGTTTGATTATTACTAATTTAAGTTTATAGTACTTAAGATTAAAATAAAGTATTTTTTGTCACCGCTGGTCTTTTCCTAAGTGACGTATATGGCCACAGAGTTTCCCTTAACACACGGGCCTGGGTGGCCTAGTGGTTAAGATAGCTTCCTACGCTAACAGTATGCGCACTGCACCGGGTACGGGCTCGATTCCCGCCTTTGCCCTGGGTGTAATTTCTCTCTCTGTGTCAGTAAAAATTCTTTCTGTGTCTGTCTTACTTGACGAAGGTTTATAAGCGGGTCTCTGATCAAGCACACAAGCCGGAAAAATACATGTACCAACCCTACCTTACCCTACCCTTACCACACCACTGTTAAAAATTTTGTGCTTGGTTTCACCATAATAATGGTCCCTAGTAGCTTCAACTTCTGTGTGTGTGGGGAAATGTTTCACCGTATATTCGGTATTCGGTTGAGTCATTTTTCAGGTTTTGTAAACAAAAACCCTTGAAATGGTTCAACCGAAAAAATTGGTAAATTTCACCACACAGCCGTTGCAGCTACTAGGAAACATATTTTTGGTGAAACCAAATGTCAAATTTTTAATACTGCAGAACACGGATGAATATGGAGTGATTGACAAAGCAGTTTTAATGTGTTAGGGGATAGGGTAGGGTAGGTACATATATATTCCGGCTTGTGTGCTTGATCAGAAACCCGCTTATAAGCCTTCGTCAAGTAAGACAGACACCGAAAGAATTTTTTACTGTCACATAAAAAAGGAAGTACACCCAGGGCAAAGGCGGGAATCGAACCCGTACCCGTTACAGTGCGCAGACTGCTAGCGTAGTGGTCCAAACCACTCGGCCATCCGGGCCCCTTTAATGTGTTTTTGGTTTTGTTTACTTCTCTTTAAGTTTTATGAGGTGGAATGTGCAAATAAAGAGCGAAATTTTTATATTTTTTTTGTCTATTTATAAGAAAGAAAGCTTAGTTTTAGTATGTGTAAATAAATAATAAATATTCGATATTTCATATAATAAACCGAGTTCGAAAACTCGTGATTGACAGATAATTTATGTTTGGACAGGTGTCAAACGAGAAGATGCCGCTTATAAATATTTTCTTTTCCCGAATAGCATATATCGCACTGTACGCGTAAAAGTGACCTATCGCACAAATATGACTTTTCGAGTTGTAAATGCTATAATATTTAAAATTTAATTATCTAGCGAGCAAAGAAAAAAATAAATCAATTGGTAGAATAGTTGGAATGCAGTGAGCGAATCGTTATTTTTTATATAATGCAATGCAATGGAAAAAACTAAACTTCAGACGATTTTTCTGAAAAAATTATATTTTTGAGATAGGTCTCTTTTCCGCGTCAGTGCAATATTTCATCAAGAAATATATGTAAAAAATAATTTGTAAAAAAAACTGTACAATCACACACACTAAGAAAATTAAACTGTGTAATAAATTCTGCTAAAATATATTTAAAATGAATTACTTGTAAGTCAAATGATGGATGAAAAAAAAAATGCTGATGTTTTTATTTTACATAGAAACTTATTAAAAACTAAGTTGTTATAAAAGTATGAATGGGTTCTTTTACAGAAATAGCCTTGTTAAAGATATGGGGTTATACTTTTTTGAACAAAAAAAAATATTTAAAAATGAAATTTCTTTTTAAAAATCTCAAGTTACATGTACTTAATTGTGCAATCCATCATTATATTTATTAGTAGAAAAAAGGGATATGCTGTGTGTCAAAAGGCGAGACACTACCTTTTTTTTCTGCAAAGATGCTACATAATAGATTATTTTATTGATTTTTTAAAGAAACAAATACTAACCATAACTTATAATATTAAGAAAATGTATGCTATGGCATAAAACTATTAGATAATCATATATAAATTCGTTTACTATTTTTTGTCCACCGCATACAACAACCAATTTACCTTATTTTCATATATCCTTACAAGTAAAATTCTTTAAGTGACAGTAATACTGAATTTTGCTAACTCAAGCAGAAATACTGTTTTATTAATTAGATTGCCACTGTTGATTTTATAATTGTTACGGGAAAAATATATTATTATTATTATTTTATTTTATTATTTATTTTTATTTTATTATTATTATTATTATTTTATTTATTATTTTATTTTATTATTTATTTTTATTTATTATTTATTATTATTATTATTATTATTATTATTATTATTATATTACTATTACTATTATTATTATTATTATTATTATTATTATTATTATTATTATATTATATTATTATTATTATTATTATTATTATTATATTATATAGTAGTAGTAGTAGTATTAGTATTATTATTTATCTCTTTACCACATACAACAACCAATTTACATTATTTCCATATATTAATTTACAAGGAAAAACTCGTTACTGTGTGACAGAAATATATTCAATTTGGCAAACTTCAAGCAGAAAATGGTTAATATTAATTTGATTGCTACTGATAATTTAAAATTCTTACTGCAAAAATATATTATTATTATTATTTTGATCCTCATCATCATTATTATTATTGTTATTATCTTTTTACCAATTCGTCCCACCACATACAATAACCCATTCACCTTATTTCCATATTTCCTTACAAGAAGAACTCGTTAGTGACAGTAATACCCAATTTCACTGACTTCAAGCAGAAATGCCGAAGATATTAATTTGATTGCTACTTTGTGACCTCGGCACTATCATTGACCGAACACTTTCAACCAAACACACTCATTTAATGAACTTTTCGCTAATGAAAGAATAATAATTGCCCAGAGTTTCGTCTTTCTTGGAAGTATTTCATTGAATTTCCTTTCTAAATTGATTTTCTCTTGTCACAAGTAATTTGTGTACACATTACTTTTGTCCTGTCTAAAAATACACGGCTTTGCCATTTAGTTGTGCATTAGAAAAGGGATAAGGTTTTGATAAGATAGGGACTTGGAGAACGGGTGATTGATAACGTGAGAAAATGGATGAGACTTAGCGGTAGATATTATCAATATTATGTTTTGCTTCACAATATTGTGGTTTTACTTATATGTCCTACGTATATTTTCCCGTAAGGATAAATTTATACTGTAAGTAATGTTTCATATAATATTAATATTTTTTTTACAGTTTTAATCGATAAAGTAACTGACTTTGCATGTTCAAAAAAAGAACGTATTTATAAGATAATTTTTTTTTTTTACATTTCTGATATTTAATAAAATGATTTCATTTAAACATTTTAGTTCGGCGTTTTATACATTTTTTAAATTCCACCTTTCTATAAATTAAGATGCTTACAAACAAACCGAAATAATATATGTAGAACAATACAACCTTTATGTTTAGATACGTTTACTAAATACGATAAAAACTTATAGGGATATACTAAGGATAGATTGATTAATTTTCAAAGTCTTAAGCGGTTAAATGTATTCCAATTTTCAATTAGATTTTTTCTTATATTTGAGGGTAACTTTGAACGTCGTTAGAGTAGTTTCTTTGCTAAACGTGCGTTGGTAGTGATACGCTATTCTCAATTTATAAATTTTTTTTGTGTGACTAAGTATCTATGCGCTAAAACACTTTCGAATTTAAAATGTCTGGCTTAAATTAAAAGCTAAAAGGTGACATGTTTTACTAACTTCTCATTATTTAGGGCAGGAAAGATTAATACATTTAAAAGAAAGATGCAATAATTAATCTAAAAAAACGGGAGCAGGTGAATTTTTTTTGTAAACAAAACAAGATGGCAAGGGAGAAAAAACAAAGCCATTTTTATTGAAAAACAAGTCTTTGGAAGTGGAGTATTGTGCTTTGGCCGTTTATGATTCTTTCAGTATTGTGAATAATATATGTAAATTTGCGATAAAATAAACTTTTATTAAATTGTGAAAATAAAAATTTGGAAATTCCATAGTTTATTTTCATATTAATTTTCATTACGAAGCTCAAATTTATGTTAAGGCTTTTGAAATAAATTAGTGTCTTAATATAACCTTATATGTGTTGTTCAAATAAGAGTTCTCCTAGCTTTTTAAAATCACAATGCTATTTTTCTTATTCTCCTGATATTGTAAAATATAACACCAAATTGTGTAGCTATAAATTTCTAATTTAATGGAATTGATTGTATAAATGGGGAATTGTGATGACTTTGTAGGTATATTTTGTTCAATTTGCCTTCATTTTCCTCATAATTTGCTTCGATGTTGCAATATGATTAAAATTAAATTTACAAAAAAAATTTGTTAAGAAATATGTTTTCAACAACATTTAATTTTTGGTATTTTGAAGTTTAATTAAATTAAAACTATAAAAATTCTGCTGATTTCAAACTACCTTAATATTCGTACTTGGCCATTGATACAGCTGAAAAACAATATTCAGTTAATTTTTAGTTAACTAAAACCCAACTAAATATTCAATTATCACAGCATAAAGTTCAAAATATATTAACTCTGCCTTAGGGTATGAATCCGAAATCAGTGCACATCAAAGCAAATCTCGAAATCGGATATCCTTATAGATATTCAACTTCCTTCCCGACATAGATTCTTCTGAAAATAAGATATTTTATTATGATGCACGTGTAGTTTGATACATCACATTGATAATCATGTATCATAGTTTTCTAATTTTAAGAAACTGAAACATGATATTTTTTAACAACCTATACTATTTATTTAGAATATCTTTTTTTCAAAAAGGCTTAATCTTAATCTCCAATCAAAGGGTAAGATTAAAATCGTAGATGACACTTAACGTTATTAACTGATTTTCTAACTTGAATCACAAGCCTTTTCAACGTAAGGTTGATTTTATATCCAATATATGTTTTAGTGATAGCCACAGAATGGAACCAACTGTGTTTGCGACAAAATCCTGTCACATATGTTAGAGGACATTCCTAATTGCACAAATGACATTTCTGATACTGCTACTGCAACAATATCATTCAATAATTCAGATGACAGAATTAAAATGGATGAATGTTAATGATATCATGGACTTAAACGATATTTACAAAGAAATATACTATTTATTTAGAATCTCTTTTTTAGATTTCAAAAAGTCTTATTCTTAATCACCAATCAAAGGGTAAGATTAAAACCTTAGCTGACACTTAACGTTATTAACTGAGTTTCTAACTTGAATCACAAGCCTTTTCAACGTAAGGCTGATTTTATATCCAATATATGTTTTAGTGATAGCCACAGAATGGAACCAACTGTGTTTGCAACAAAATCCTGTCATATATGTTAGAGGACATTCCTATTGCACAAGTGACATTTCTGATATTGCTACTGCTACAATATCATTAATAATTCAGATGACATAAATAAAATGGATAAATGTTAATGATATCATGGACTTAAACGATATTTACAAAGAAATGTATTATTCATACTATTTATTTAGAATATCTTTTTTAGATTTCAAAAATCTTAATCTTAATCTCCAATCAAAGGGTAAGATTAAAACCGTAGATGACACTTAACGTTATTAACAGAGTTTCTGACTTGAATCACAAGCCTTTTCAACGTAAGGTTGATGCGCTATCCAATATATGTTTTAGTGATAGCCAGAATGGAACCAACTGTGTTTGCGACAAAATCCTGTCACATATGTTAGAGGACATTCCTAATTGCACAAATGACATTTCTGATACTGCTACTGCAACAATATCATTCAATAATTCAGATGACAGAATTAAAATGGATGAATGTTAATGATATCATGGACTTAAACGATATTTACAAAGAAATATACTATTTATTTAGAATCTCTTTTTTAGATTTCAAAAAGTCTTATTCTTAATCACCAATCAAAGGGTAAGATTAAAACCTTAGCTGACACTTAACGTTATTAACAGAGTTTCTGACTTGAATCACAAGCCTTTTCAACGTAAGGTTGATTTTATATCCAATATATGTTTTAGTGATAGCCACAGAATGGAACCAACTGTGTTTGCAACAAAATCCGTCATATATGTTAAAGGACATTCCTATTGCACAAATGACATTTCTGATATTGCTACTGCTACAATATCATTCAATAATTCAGATGACAGAAATAAAAGGGATGAATGTTAATGATATCATGGACTTAAACGATATTTACAAAGAAATTAATTGGGTTGTTAACATAAACTGTTATTAATTTAAATAGCTCTATTGAAGAATTTTTAGAGTTAGTTTAAAGTTCCATTAATGTTATACAAATATTTATTCTATTGCATTTATTTAAGTGACATGACGACAAGTGTATTTTAATCGTTTGAAGAAAACAATAAAATCCCGAAATAAATAAATTTGAACTTGTTCGAATATAATCGAATTATGTCAAATTGACTTCAGGCTTTTTCCATGGCAATGGCAGGAAATTTCATAATGAAATAAAGTATTTTACTTTATGCCCAAAAACATTTTCATAATTTAACTTTTTTTAAACCATTTTTTTAAACTGTGTAAAGTTATTTGTACTATAAAATTGTGCATTAAGAAAATGACTGAAATAATGGCATGAGAGCGAGTCTCGATCTCGCTGAAACACGTACAATTTTCACCAAATAGACTATTTGCTCCAATAATTACGTTGTTTCCTCCACTCTTATGTTTCTTGCGCAACGTTGAAGACATTTTCTGATTTTGAAATAATGTTTTTAAAATTAATAATGCATTTTTATCGATTAAGTCATTTGTGCATTATAAACGAATTTGAACGAGTTTAATTTACGTTTATGTATACATTTTTGTTTGAGTTTTTTGAAGTAAAAATTTAATATAATACAATAACTAAATTCTATGATTTTTTTTATTTTATTTCCACATGCTTTTCATTGGACATGAGTAATAACTCACGCATGGGAGAGTAAAGTATTTAAGGAGTAACGTTACACTGTAAAACTTTGCTTACACTGTAAAAATTTAGTGGATCGTTACTCTATAAGACTTCTAGCAGAAAGTGCTGTACCCCAGCTTTACACAAAATTAATAGAGTAACACTACACCACGAAATTGGAGTAAGCTTGTAAGATGCTTAGAAGCCAAGTGGCTTAATGGTAGTGCTTCACACTACCATGCCACAGGTCCTTGATTCATACTTTCTTTCTTTAAGTGAGTCGATAAAATGAGGACCAAGCATGTGTGGGAACTAAACACTGGGTGATGTTTACCACCTAACCGGGACATATGCCTAGCACCCCCCCCCCAGAGCCCTTGGTCATGTAAGCTGAAATGCACATCAGGCCTTGGCCCACTAACGGGCAGTTGTGCCGATGAGTTTAGTTTAGTTTAGTTTAGTTTGTAAGAAACGCTATAAATTCAATGTATCTTTATTCTATGAAACTGCATGCAACTGGTATGCTATCAGTTTTGTGGAGTAACATCTCAATAATTGTTTTGCAGTGTATTAAATTTTTTTTCAAACGACGTACTTTTCTTACTTTTTTCACCCTAATTTTAGTTCGTTTAGAAACTGTTAATTGCCTTCAGACATAAAACATTGTTAGGTTTGTATAAAAACTATAATAAATAATTTATTTATTGTGATAACTTTTTAAATTTAAGGGGACACGGTACCACTTAAAAAAAAATCTTTAATTTTGACATATTTACTATAAAATTGATGTTTTATTACTTCAATCTGCATATAAAAACAATATATGACAAGACAAATAAAAAATAATTTAATTTTTTAGGTTATTTAAATTTTTTTTAACGTTTTTAAATTGCTAAGCCTTTTTTTAATACAAATATTTTAACACAATTTTTTTTCTCATGTACTTTAAACTGTTTTACATAAGAATTGGCATCCAAATTTGATTTATCTTCAGTAGTTGTTTCATAAAAAAATATTTATCTAGAAAATCCCAAATTATTTTAGCATATTTGAAATTTTTTGCATTTTTATCCTACCTTTCCTCATAAAATGTGGAATAACTTTTTTTAAAATATAGCTAGACTTTTAAAACTTGGTAGACTTATTTAGAAAACTTAAAACTTTACTGTAAGCAAATAAAAAAAATCGCAATATTTGCCATTTTTGAGGTACTGTGCCCCTTAAAGTATATTTATATGCACGTCAATAAGTAATGAAGAAAAAACTTTTCATAACAATTTACTCGAAAACTTCGAACTCCAGATAATGAGGTTGAACTTTTATTTTATTTTGCTTTTTACTTTTAAATTGGATGCTTTTCATACTTTCTGTTAAATTATTTTTATTTTCTGCCTTTACTTGTTCGATTATTAATTATTTCTCAATTTTTTACATGGATGATGAATTTAAAAGTAAATCATTTAAGATGAAAAATGTTTCACAATAATGGTCTTTCTCGTTGAAAAGCATTTACAATAAATATTGATTATTTATAAAATTGCATATTTTAAATAAAAACACTGAATTTGTTGTATCATCTTCTCTAATTACCATCTGAACTTCTTTCCCCATAATTTTTATTTTTAAAGAAAAGTACGATAATAAGTATTTACAATGTTAAATATCGATTAAAATAAGTAGTCAATTTATTTAACAATAAAAACACTTGTCAATATTTTTTGAAAATGCAAACGTGATTTTTTAAAAGATAAAAAAGGAGTAGTGTTGTAACAATATAAAAAAGTAGTGGTGTTCGAACTTTTCCAAAAATAGATTTCCATTTACGAATCTTTTTACTTGATCTGATTTAGTTACTAGAAAACCGATTCTTTTTAAAAATAGTTATTTTTTATTTCTGCTTTTTTGAAGAAATGTGTTTTTATAGAGAATGGAACTAAAGCTACTAATTTGTTGTGTTTTATCGAAAGTATTAGAAGAATTAATATATTTGAATTGAAATGTCTTTTCTGGCTATGCGGTCAACTGGATGATAGAAACATCAGAAACAGTCTGGTATTAGTTTGATGTAATGTCTTAATTATAATTTGGCTTGATTCTTGATTTTTTTAAAAAAAACTTCATACGGAATGATTATCAGAAGAAATTTCAAGGTATTTTGTTAAGATATATATAAAGTAACTTTTAAAGCATAACTAAACGGATTGATTCTCTAAATACCATTTATAAAATAAAACAATGGAAAAACATCCCAGAAAAGAATAATTAGATGTCATATTTCATTAATCCTTAAATGTAAGTTAATAATTACGTCTGCCTTTTTTAAAATAAAAAATAATAAAACGTCTTAAACCTCTTTCTAAACAAATACTATGAAACATCAGATGACTTCATTCCAAACTTATTTATAATATACCACAAAAACAAATGTTCTTTAAATTATAATTTAATATAAATAAAATTTCTCGTGCGATTATCGTGATTGGCAATAATAGTTCAATTCTATTAAAATCACCTTTTAATGCTAGTTAAATAAGTATTGAATTTTGCACTTTTTTAATAATTGAAATACTCCAAATTTTCTTCGAACTTCGAATTCGATTTTTTCTCAGATTTTCAATGACTTATAGTTTTGATGCTCTCATTTTTTGACGTACTACACTGTAGCATTTGTAGTTTGGGCTATAGAAGTGGGTGACGGACAGACATAGCCTTTAAAAAAACTCCTACCTTTTACGTAATAAACGTAGTGTAGATGTTAAAAGAAACAAATTAAACCTAACAAAGTAAACAGTGTTGGGCAAATCCATTTTTATTGGTGATTTCTTGTTTTTCAATATTGCAAAATTAATTTTTCTGTTGCAAGGTTTTTGTTTAAAAAAAAACAGATGAAATTTAACATTTTTGCCTCTTATTTCACATCTCTGTTCACTTGTTCAGACTCGGGAACTGTGAAGATCCCATGGGTAATACCTGCGCAAAGCACTTAAGAGAAAATTGCTTTTTCTTCAACTTTCGTTCAAACCCAAGTTCCTCCTTTTGTGCAGGGTTTGGAGATTTCTAACTTATCTATTGCGATGTCTTTGTTAAACACGTCAAAGAATGACTGCTTCACAGATAAAATTTGAAAAGAGGGATGAAAGTAAACTCTCTTCATTTAATCATTTTTAGCATAAGATTTTAATACGCGTATAATGAAGGACGACTTACAAAAGAATACGAGTATGATTGGGGGGTTCTTGTTTTAGTTGTGTTTATAGAGTTTTCTTTCAGAATAACTGAATGACGGTTAGAACATATTTTGTTGAATACATTGTTTGAACAAACACATTTGTTAATTCTAAAGATTTATGGTCGACACTGTTTTGAATCATGAATATCTCGCATACCAGCCCAGTCTCCCCTCAGGGACATGTCTAAATTGTGTAGGTGGCGATAGATGGCAGCATCTGTCTTGTATGTGTGTGTCGTTTCCGTTCTTCGTGACGAAGGTTTATAAGCGGTTCTTTGTGACCAAGCACACAAGCCTGAAAATATATGTCTATACCAACCAACCAGCCCGCCCAGAACTGGACCGTCTAAAACAAGGCAACACTTGTCACTAAGGCTAGTATTGTGCGTTTCTGTTTATACTGCCTGCATCACATAGTACATTTTTTGAGAGCAAAATACTTATTATAATAAGTTTTGCTGAAGAAATATAACTGGTAATTTTATTTTGAATATTTTGCGTCTGCGTTTTATGAGAAGATAGCTGTTTTGCGCTATTTTGCTACTGAATTTTATACCACATCATATACGTGTTATATAGCTAGAAATTGGATATAACAGCAAAGGTATTTCTTTTATTGGATGTTCTATAGTTCTATGTTAGAGGATTGAAATAGCCAGAAGCGTTTACGTTACCATACATTTTTTTATGGGATATACTGACAAAGCCGTAAAATATTGAACAGTGCATTGTTATCCTTTTATAGATTTTTCTTGGCTGTAGTGATCTTAGAGTTATTAAAAAATTTGCCTAAAAGTGAAGTAACTAAAAATGTCATTTATCGATAAGTAATTCAATAAGCTAAATATTTATAAATACTTTGATTTTGAAATTATTGAAGCGATAGATATTACCGTCAGCAGCAATAACCAAATCTTGTCAAATTTCAAAGAAATGCAAATAATCTATTAATATTGTAATAGATTTCCCTGTTGATGCGTGATCATTTTGTGAAAGTTTGATATATCAATAGTTGTTAGTTTAAGGTAGTTACTAAACAGTTGCAGGTATTCTTGGCTGTGGTGATCTTGAGTTTATTGAAGTGTGTGCCTAAAAGTGAAGTAACTAAAAATGTCATTTATTGATAAGTAATTCAATAAGCTAAATATTTATAAATACTTTGATTTTAAAATTATTGAAGCGATAGATATTACCGTCCGTAGCAATAAACAAATCTTGACAAAATTTTCAAAGAAATGCAAATAATCAATGAATATTGTAATAGATTTCCCTGTTGAGGCGTAATCATTTGGTGAAAGTTTGATATATCAATAGTTGTTAGTTTAAATTAGTTACAAAACACTTACAGGTACTATAACGATGACCGTACGAAAAAATTCACATTCTTCGAAATTAAATGATTTAAATAAATATTAAAAATAATCATTTATTATGTTGTAAAAATGTTTTTGTTTATAAATTGAAATTAAATTTAAAATTCTTATTTAATAAAAACATTTTTCATTGACATTTTAAAAATTAAAACACAATTGCTGTTCATTCTGTTGACATTATTTTCTTTCATACTTTTAACCTATTTTATACACAATACTAGCGTCGTATTGATGAAAAAGCTTTATTTTTTTATTATCTTAAACGATACCGTTAATGTATTTTTCCAATGTGTTCCCTTGATAATAACTTGGCTGATTGGTTCACTGAAAGTATCAATAGCCTCAATCTAATAGTCTCAATATGATATATCAAAAGAAAAGAAAATGACTTTAGTGTATTTCCTCTGTTTCTGGAGTAATTACTTGCCTTTTCATGGTAAACGTGCTTTTGGTACTTTTTTAAAAAAAGAAAATCAAACTAAAATGATAGATAATGCAATTTGTATTTATCTTTAATCTATTTTTAAAGTTGATGTAAAACGTAAATTTGTACAAATTATAATTTTTTTTACCAGAATAGAAACTAAAATAAATATAAACGTATTTTTTCTCATTATTATTATTTTAAATAATGTTTATTTCTACATTAAAAGCAGAATAAATAAAAGTATTTTCAATGCTTTAGTTAACTAAAAGTTTAATTAAAAAATTAGTGCTATTGAAAAAACAATGTTTCTATTAATCTGTTACAAAATCTAAAAGTTAAACTTTTTTCAATTTTTATTATTATGTTTCTAACTAAAAAATATATCTACGAAATGGGTTGATGAAATTTAAAAATTGGTAGTCAAATTGGTAATTAAGTAGTCAATTTATTTAACAATAAAAACACTTGTCAATATTTTTTGAAAATGCAAACGTGATTTTTTAAAAGATAAAAAAGGAGTAGTGTTGTAACAATATAAAAAAGTAGTGGTGTTCGAACTTTTACAAAAATAGATTTCCATTTACGAATCTTTTTACTTGATCTGATTTAGTTACTAGAAAACCGATTCTTTTTAAAAATAGTTATTTTTTATTTCTGCTTTTTTGAAGAATTGTGTTTTTATAGAGAATGGAACTAAAGCTACTAATTTGTTGTGTTTTATCGAAAGTATTACAAGAATTAATATATTTGAATTGAAATGTCTTTTCTGGCTATGGCGGTCAACTGTATGATAGAAACATCAGAAACAGTATGGTATTAGTTTGATGTAAGGTCTTAATTATAATTTGGCTTGATTCTTGATTTAAAAAAAAAAACCTATACGGAATGATTATCAGAAGAAATTTCAAGGTATTTTGTTAAGATATATATAAAGTAACTTTTAAAGCATAACTAAACGGATTGATTTTCTAAATACCATTTATAAAATAAAACAATGGAAAAACCTCCCCGAACAGAATAATTAGATGTCATATTTCATTAATCCTTAAATGTAAGTTAATAATTACGTCTGCCTTTTTTAAAATAAAAAATAATAAAACGTCTTAAACCTCTTTCTAAACAAATACTATGAAACATCAGATAATCTCATTGTGGCATGTATTATGACTTCATTCCAAACTTATTTATAATATACCACACTTTAAATTATAATTTAATACAAATAAAATTTCTCGTGCGATTATCGTGATTGGCAATAATAGTTCAATTCTATTAAAATCACCTTTTAATGCTAATTAAATAAGTATTGAATTTTGCACTTTTTTAATAATTGAAATACTCCAAATTTTTTTCGAACTTCGAATTCGATTTTTTCTCAGGTTTTCAATGACTTATAGTTTTGATGCTCTCATTTTTTGACGTACTGCACTGTAGCATTTGTAGTTTGGGCTATAGAAGTGGGTGACGGACAGACATAGCCTTTAAAAAAAACTCCTACCTTTTACGTAATAAACGTAGTGTGGATGTTAAAAGAAACAAATTAAACCTAAAAAAGTAAACAGTGTTGGGCAAATCTATTTTTATTGGTGATTTCTTGTTTTTCAATCTTGCAAAATTAATTTTTCTGTTGCAAGGTTTTTGTTTAAAAAAAACAGATGAAATTTAACATTTTTGCCTCTTATTTCACATCTCTGTTCACTTGTTCTGACTCGGGAACTGTGAAGATCCCATGGGTAATACCTGCGCAAAGCACTTAAGAGAAAATTGCTTTTTCTTCAACTTTCGTTCAAACCCAAGTTCCTCCTTTTGTGCAGGGTTTGGAGATTTCTAACTTATCTATTGCGATGTTTTTGTTAAACACGTCAAAGAATGACTGCTTCACAGATAAAATTTGAAAGGAGGGATGAAAGTAAACTCTCTTCATTTAATCATTTTTAGCATAAGATTTTAATACGCGTATAATGAAGGACGACTTACAAAAGAATACGAGTACGATTGGGGGGTTCTTGTTTTAGTTGTGTTTATAGAGTTTTCTTTCAGAATAACTGAATGACGGTTAGAACATATTTTGTTGAATACATTGTTTGAACAAACACATTTGTTAATTCTAAAGATTTATGGTCGACACTGTTTTGAATCATGAATATCTCGCATACCAGCCCAGTCTCCCCTTCAGGGACATGTCTAAATTGTGTAGGTGGCGATAGATGGCAGCATCTATCTTGTATGTGTGTGTCGTGTCCGTTCTTCGTGACGAAGGTTTAGAAGCGGTTCTTTGTGACCAAGCACACAAGCCTGAAAATATATGTCTACCAACCAACCAGCCCGCCCAGAACTGGACCGTCTAAAACAAGGCAACACTTGTCACTAAGGCTAGTATTGTGCGTTTCTGTTTATACTGCCTGCATCACATAGTACATTTTTTGAGAGCAAAATACTTATTATAATAAGTTTTGCTGAAGAAATATAACTGGTAATTTTATTTTGAATATTTTGCGTCTGCGTTTTATGAGAAGAGAGCTGTTTTGCGCTATTTTGCTACTGAATTTTATACCACATCATATACGTGTTATATAGCTAGAAATTGGATATAACAGCAAAGGTATTTCTTTTATTGGATGTTCTATAGTTCTATGTTAGAGGATTGAAATAGCCAGAAGCGTTACGTTACCATAAATTTTTTTTATAGGATATACTGAACAAAGCCGTAAAATATTGAACAGTGCATTGTATATCCTATAGATTTTTCTTGGCTGTAGTGATCTTGAGTTTATTAAAAAAATTTGCCTAAAAGTGAAGTAACTAAAAATGTCATTTATCGATAAGTAATTCAATAAGCTAAATATTTATAAATACTTTGATTTTGAAATTATTGAAGCGATAGATATTACCGTCAGCAGCAATAACCAAATCTTGTCAAATTTCAAAGAAATGCAAATAATCTATTAATATTGTAATAGATTTCCCTGTTGATGCGTGATCATTTTGTGAAAGTTTGATATATCAATAGTTGTTAGTTTAAGGTAGTTACAAAACAGTTGCAGGTATTCTTGGCTGTGGTGATCTTGAGTTTATTGAAGTGTGTGCCTAAAAGTGAAGTAACTAAAAATGTCATTATGATAGTAATTCAATAACTAAATATTATAAATACTTTGATTTTGAATATTGAAGCGATAGATATACCGTCAGCAGCATAACCAAATCTTGTCAATTCAAAGAAATGCAATAATTATAAATTGTAATAGATTTCCTGTTGATGCGTGATCATTTTGTGAAGTTTGATATATCAATAGTTGTTATTAAGGTAGTTACAAAACAGTTGCAGTATTCTTGGCTGTGGTGATCTTGAGTTTATTGAAGTGTGTCCTAAGTGAAGTAACTAAATGTCATTTATTGATAAGTAATTCAATAAGCTAAATTTATAAATACTTGATTAATTATGAAGCGATAGACATTACCGTCCGTAGCAATAACAAATCTTGACAAATTTCAAAGAAATGAATAATCTATGAATATTGTAATAGATTTCCCTGTTGAGGCGTAATCATTTGGTGAAAGTTTGATATATCAATAGTTGTTAGTTTAAATTAGTTACAAAACACTTACAGGTACTATAACGATGACCGTACGAAAAAATTCACATTCTTCGAAATTAAATGATTTAAATAAATATTAAAAATATCATTTATTAGGTTGTAAAAATGTTTTTTGTTTATAAATTGAAATTAAATTTAAAATTCTTGTTTGATAAAAATATTTTTCATTGACATTTTAAAAAGTAAAACACAATTGCTGTTCATTCTGTTGACATTATTTTCTTTCATACTTTTAACCTATTTTATACACAATACTAGCGTCGTATTGATGAAAAAGCTTTATTTTTTTATTATCTTAAACGATATCGTTAATGTATTTTTCCAATGTGTTCCCTTGATAATAACTTGGCTGATTGGTTCACTGAAAGTATCAAAAGCCTCAATCTAATAGTCTCAATATGATATATCAAAAGAAAAGAAAATGACTTTAGTGTATTTCCTCTGTTTCTGGAGTAATTAATTGCCTTTTCATGGTAAACGTGCTTTTGGTACTTTTTTTAAAAAAGAAAATCAATCTAAAATGATTGATAATGCAATTTGTATTTATCTTTAATCTATTTTTAAAGTTGATGTAAAACGTAAATTTGTACAAATTATAATTTTTTTTACCAGAATAGAAACTAAAATAAATATAAACGTATTTTTTTCTCATTATTATTATTTTAAATAATGTTTATTTCTACATTAAAAGCAGAATAAATAAAAGTATTTTCAATGCTTTAGTTAACTAAAAGTTTAATTAAAAAAATTAGTGCTATTGAAAAAACAATGTATCTATTAATCTGTTACAAAATCTAAAAGTTAAACTTTTTTCAATTTTTATTATTATGTTTCTAACTAAAAAAATATATCTACGAAATGGGTTGATGAAATTTAAAAATTGCCTTTTTGAATATTCATATCTCAAGAATTTATTAGAATTTATCTATTTCATTTAAATTTAATGCTACTTATTTTGAGAAATTAAAGTATTTCTCAACTATAGAAACGTTGCAATTAGGCAATAATTAAGGAAAGAGAACAATTCATTTACAGTTAAGAATAAATTCCAATGAGTAAAAAGTTTATTTCTGTTTTTTAGTATTTTTTAAACTACTAAAAATCTGTTAGTTTAAAATTATTTTAAAAACTTAAACTTTTTTTAGTGATGTTTTCCTCACATATTACGAAAATTTGCAACATATGAGGTGTGTGAAATGATTTTTTTTTATTAAAACAACTTCTAAGAATAAATTAATTTTACTTTGCGGGAATTCTGTTATATGTTAGAGACTTAATTTCTGGGAAAAACTCAAATCTGACCCATAAAACAATTGTAAGGGGAACTAGGGACACATGACCCAATTTGCAGTTTTTTTACTTGTAACTAAAAACACCGTTTATCGATGTGTAAATGCCGACAGTTTATACTTCATAAAGTATTACGCAATATATATTAGTATTTTTTTTAGTAGTATTAACTGCAAAAGTACTAAAATATAAATTATTTAAGACTTTAGTTTAGGGTCATGTATCCCAATGTATAGAAATACATGACCCACCCATTAGGGATACGTGACCCAACCCATATATATTTGGTAAAATGACTAAAAATTATCAAAATACTTTTACAAGATAACAAAACTAACATCATATAAAGTTTACATATATATTTTTAATTTTTATCAGACAAAATTATTACTTATATTTTTAACCAATTAATTATTTTTTTATTAACGAATTAGTCAATTTTAAACGTTAAATCTTGTTTGAATACAAAACTGGGGATCCTTTCATTCTGCAGAGAAAATAAGGGTGGTTGAAGAATCACTTCTGTTTTATCAATATGAACTTTTGATATATTATCCATTTCAGGCCATATAAAACATTTGCCATCGATTCTTTTTTCAAACTGAATTGTAAGCTCATCAGAAGTTTTTGTTGTACTTTTTTAACAAATCTTATATTCCATTTTCCCAAAATATTTGGTAAGAATACTGCAAGAATATTTGATTAAGAGGTTCGTGGATTTACTTTTGGGACTCCCGTGAATTTTTGAAAAATTACTTGGTCTGCTTCTGTCTACTTTTTGTATTATTTACTTGGGTCACATATCCCTAATTGGCTTGGGTCATGTATCCCTAGATGCAAAAAAATCTAGGGATCCCTAGATCCCTAGATTTTTTTGCTTAACCCCAAAACAAAGTATTTTGCAAATAAATACATTATAACTATTATGCATGCAATCATAGCTAAAAGCATGGACAAGTGGAAAAGTGAAAATATATTTCCTTTAAACCAAAAAATGTAGACCGAAAAATCTTACGGCACCAAAAATTTACTTTCAGTGCATGGAAACGTATTTCTTCGTATAACTAAACACATACGCAATGATTCAGTTGGTTTTTTTTCACCATGTGGTAAACTGAATGAAAGGAAAGAAATGATGCCACTTTCAACTTATAAAACGTTTCCAATGTTGAGAAAAAGTCATTGGGTTATGTATATACTTATGGGTCTAATGTCCCTAGTTTCCCCTAAACATAAAAAGTAAAACCTACATCACATTTTTCGATTTTTCTAAAATATATTTTTGCAAAATTTGATATTAAAAACTTCTTAAGATTGAGGATTTTTGTTATAAATATATCATTTGGGATCATGTGGATGGAGACGAATAAAAAAATGGAGATGCTTTTGTCTAAAAATCAATCTGCTTGAAAATAATTTTTTTTCGAATATTTCTAGACATAAAAAAAGTTTTTGATTGTTATTTATTTTATTGACCGCAACGTAGTAATAAATAATTTACCAAACGTATGTCTGGTTTGCCGGGGCAACTTTACAGTGTTTTTTGAAAAGTCAGGGTTTTTTACATAGGGTTTTTACAACACATTATCTGCATCGTACTATAGGCTTAAGTTCACTTGCTATTCCCTTTATAAATGATATTTGCTTAACACACTTGTTTTATACAACAAAAGGACGTAACTCATTAGGCTTTGTACACAGTAAAATGTTGCTGAAAATTGTACCAAATTTTGCTGTTATTTTTTGTTGTAATGTTTGTTTGTAGAATATTGATGTTTAGTTGACAGACAGAGTCTCATGAACAACTTACTCAAATAGCGTTTAAACAAAAAAAGTTGGATGCATTCAATTACGGCCAGTGACGCAAACGTTTACAAAAAAAATTACACCATATGTAAATTCATAGCGCAGGGCTCACTTTTTACATCATACTGTGGTGGGAAATTAGAGGGATATTTACAGTGTAGCTTTTTTTTAAATTTTTATTTATTTTATTAAAACTACAATATTGATAGTTTACAAATTACATTAAATTTGTATATTAGAATAAATCGTACAATTTCCTCTGTCCCTTCAAAATTTGCCACTAACCTACTTATCTCATTCAAAAATACAGCCCTGGTCTCAAGAACCTTACATTTAACTAACCCTTTATCAACTATATATCCCCAATTAATCAAACATAATTTTGAAACCAACCTCTCAATTTGTCACCACATGATTGATAGCAAATACGATGTCAACTATGATCAATTAAGCCTTCAGCAACCCTAAGATGAGGAAGGACAAACGAGATGGGCTTTTCCAGTCGATGCTATAATCAATCATGTACCAATGTCTGTCTTTCAGTTATTCGATAGGACTTTCCCCGCAGATAAACAATATTTTCTTTTCTGTTAAATAAAGTGCGATTGCTTCTGACTAAATGGTAGAATTCTCTAGAAGAAAAAATGTATTATAGCTGAGTAAGGTTTGGCTATGGTTACAAAGTTCATGAAAAGATGCTAAGAAAAATACGTAGATTGACTTGTGTTTTGTTAGATTTAAAAGATCTAGTTGCTACACTCTTAAAACAAAAGAGTGAAATACACTCCCATAGGGGAAGTGCATTTTCGGCACTGGAAAGGAGTAAAAATTAACTCAGACTGAGTTAAAACCGCTCGTTTTAAGAGTGTAGGACGTAGATTGTTTTATTTTATTTCTTTTACCCACTCCTCAAAAAGAGTGAAATCCACTCCTATAGGGGAAGTGCATTTTCGGCACGGAAATGAGTGGAAATTGACTCAGACTGAGTTAAAACCGCTCGTTTGTTTTAAGAGTGTAAGTTCACATTTTTTAAAGTATAATTAGGAAATATTGTCCGATCCTGTCATTTATGACTTTTAAATATTGTTGATTCAATTGGACGAAGGCGTCAGTGAACAAGGTTTTCTTTTTTGTTTAAATAAAGTGTGATTGCTTCTGACTAAAAACTATAAAAGTTTTTTGAAAAGTTGCTAAGAAAAATATATAGATTGACTTGTATTTTGTTCGATTTAAAAGATCTAGTTGCTAAGTTCACATTTTCTAAAGTATTATTAGGAAACAGGGTCCGATCCCGTCATTTATGAGTTTTAAATATTGTTGATTCAATTAGACGAAGGCGTCAGGGAACAATATGTTCTTTTTTGGTTAAATAAAGTGTGATTGCCTCTGACTAAATGGTAGAACTGTCCAGAAGAAAAAGTGCATTAATTGAGTAAGGTTTGGCTATGGTTACAAAGTTTATGAAATGTTGCTAAGAAAAATACGTAAATTGACTTGTATTTTGTTCGATTTAAAAGATCTAGTTGCTAAGTTCACATTTTCTAAAGTATAATTAGGAAACAGGGTCCGATCCTGTCATTTATGACTTTTAAATATTGTTGATTCAATTGGACGAAGGCGTCAGGGAACAATAGTTTCTATTTTGGTTATATAAAGTGTGATTGCCTCTGACTAAATGGTAGAACTGTCCAGAAGAAAAAGTGCATTAGCTGAGTAAGGTTTGGCTATGGTTACAAAGTTTATGAAATGTCGCTAAGAAAAATACGTGGATTGACTTGTATTTTGTTCGATTTAAAAGATCTAGTTGCTAAGTTCACATTTTCTAAAGTATAATTAGGAAACAGGGTCCGATCCTGTCATTTATGACTTTTAAATATTGTTGATTCAATTGGACGAAGGCGTCAGGGAACAATAGTTTCTATTTTAGTTATATAAAGTGTGATTGCCTCTGACTAAATGGTAGAACTGTCCAGAAGAAAAAGTGCATTAGCTGAGTAAGGTTTGGCTATGGTTACAAAGTTTATGAAATGTTGCTAAGAAAAAATACGTAGATTGACTTGTATTTTGTTCGATTTAAAAGATCTAGTTGCTAAGTTCACCTTTTCTAAAGTATAATTAGGAAACAGGATCCGATCCCGTCATTTATGAGTTTTAAATATTGTTGATTCAATTAGACGAAGGCGTCAGGGAACAATATGTTCTTTTTTGGTTAAATAAAGTTTGATTGCTTCTGACTAAATGGTAGAATTCTCCAGAAGAAAAAGTGCATTAGATGAATTAGGTTTGGGTACAGTTACAGTTTTTTTGAAAAATTGCTAAGAAAAATATGTAGTTTGACTTGTGTTTCGGTTAATTTGAAGGGTCTTGTTGCAAAACTCGCATTCCCAAAGTATAAATAAGATATGGGGTTCGATCCGTTTATTTGTGACTTGTGACTATTGTTAATTCAATCGGACGAAGGCGACAATGAAGAAAAAGGCAGATTCTATATGGTTGATTGGTTGGTAGACATATATTTTCAGGCTTGTGCCTTGGTCACAAAGACCCGCTTATAAACCTTCGTCAAGAAGGACGGACACGACATACACACATACAAGACAGATGCTGCCATCTATCGCCACCTCCACTATTTAGACATGTCCCTGAAGGGGAGGGAAATATTCTCCAGGTACCTGTACCCGCGGTAAACTGCGCAATGACCGACCACAGGACTTTCGGACCCAACAGATTTAACGAGCACGTACTCCGCATATACTCGGTGGGTCTTCAGTGGTACTGGGACTCGCGGTACCGGGAGCCGGTCTTCAGTGGTATAACGGGACCTTCCGATCTCGAGACCGAGACGCTGACCACTAGGCTCCCCACAGCTTCAGATTCTATATATTTGTTATAGCTTGGGACTAATAGACATTGTAAGAAAATATGGGGAAAAGAAGATTTACTGGCACAATCTGATGAAGTTTAAGGCTTTCTGTTATCCCCGATAGGACTTCCCCGCAGATAAACACTGTTTTCTTTTTTTGTTAAATAAAGTTTGATTGCTTCTGACTAAATGGCAGAATTCTCCAGAAGAAAGAGTGCATTAGCTGAGTAAGGTTAGGGTATATAGTTAAAGAGTTAGGAAGTTTGTTATAAGTTACTAGACGAAATATATAGTTTGACTTGTGTTTTATTTTATTTGAAGGGTCTTATTGTTGCGAAACTTAAATTTCCAAAGTATAAATAAGGTATTTTATTACAGTCCCTGTACAAATAATTTGACGCACTGTATATTTTAAGTAATGATGAAAACATACCAAAGAATGCCATATCATTAAAAAAAGATGTCGATATATGTATTAAGTATAGCAGATAGTATTTTCTATTCAATAGCGTAAGTTTAAGAACACAAATGTCCTTCTAAAGGTATTTTGTTCATCATTGATTGATACATGAAATCTTGCAGTGCGTCTAATAATTTGTCCAGGGACTGTAGATCCGTTTATTTGTGACTTTTGACTATTATAAATTCAATTGGGCGAAGTCGTCAATGAGCTGCTAGGACCCTATATCTTAATTGCACTTTGTATATAATGTGCGTTTTGCAACTAGACCCTTCATTTAATATTGCATTGTAAGCAAAAATGAGAAAATATTTTTCTGGTACAATTTGCAAAGTTTTGGGTTTTTCATAGCAGTCTATTGATGTTTCGATTGATTGAAGGCTTGTATTAATTAATTAATCATAGAATATTTTAAATTTTAATAATTTTTTAAATCAAAATGATTACCAGTGCGCGTATTTGACCCCTACAAATTATGTTCAGTTTAGATTGGCTACTTTAAAAAAAAAGCTAAAATCGCTTTTTTATGTATATTTTTTCTGAATAGTTGAAATTTACAGTTCATTTAGTTGGGAGAAATTCCATGTTGCTGTTTAGACAGAAGCAGTATTTTGTCGAAAAGTTTTTATTCTTTAAACTTTTATAAAAAAACTTCTAAACGCATTACAGTAAACAAAGAGATTATTTCAAAGAAGTGAAAGCGGATCCTTACTAACATTGGTGTTATTAATTTAATGCTTTGTTATATTTGTTTAATTGACATACTTTTCTTTTACCAGTTTTCCTATTTCCTATTATAATCAATTTTATTATCAATTTTATTAACTTATTAAAAACACCGGTTTGCAGTTGTTTACCAACTTTTTTTTTCAATATCAACACTTTATGATTCTATTTATAGAGTTAATGGAGAATATAATTATTATGACTTTATAAATATTTAATTTGAATAATTTTCTCAGATATAATGGAACAATTTCAAGGAATCCTTGAATACAATCGAAATAAATAATATTTTTATAAGTCAGTATTTTTTTTGCTAAATGCATTGTTCATATTTAAGTAAAAACTATTTATTACAATTTGTTAATATGATTTATATATGTTTCATCATATTCTGTTCTATATTTTACTATGTTATAACTTCCAGCTTTATTTTATTTCATTATTGTCATTTTATGCTACGGTATTCTTTCTAAGTATACCCAACAAAAATAAACTAGAACAATGCTCTTACACTTCCCATTATCGATTTCCCCACAAACCAATTTTTTTACTCCATAACTTCACATTCAAAAAAATTACCGAAGCAATGGCGAAACAAGGCAAGTCGCTTTTAGAAATCGCTTGCAATATTTCTTATAAACAAAGTAAGACATTTATCAGTAAGTGGTTTTTGTTCTCGGGCATAATCATTGGAAAAATGAAACTCAATGGTTTCTCCTCCATCGATTTCAGCGGGGGTCTCAATTTAATCAAGACATTTTCTCTTCGCTTTAGTCCATTATTCACGTAGTAGAGTTTATTCTGTAATATATTTGAAGGTAATTATAAATCACGCCGTAAAAAGAACTTGCTTATACGTGGTACACTGTGAAAAATCTTTTAATTTTACAGAAAAATACCGTATATTTAGAGAAAAATACTGTTATTTTCTTTAAAAAGAATTTTCTGTAAATATAAACTTTTTTTTTCTATAAACATAAAACCCTCTTGTCATGGGGTGAGGTGACTGGGTGGAGGTAAAGTTTCACTTTTTCTCTTTAATTTGTCTGTTAAATAATAGATTTAGAGTTAAAATTACAAATTATTCGTATAAAATAGATTATTTCTGTAAACTTAACGGTATTTTTTGGCACACCAGTTAACATTTTTTTCTGTAAAAACAATAGAATTTTTGTTACAGTCTCTATATATATATTTTAAAAAACAAAGCTGCTTTTTGGGCTGATCAAGTCTTTTGCAGACAGGGCTTTTCGCAACAATTGGCTTGTTTCAGGTGGCTTATTTCCTTTTTTCTTTCATTCCTTGTATTCCAAAGAGTTCTATAATAGGGTAGAGACTGAACCTGGCAACAGCACCATGGACCAACACGGAGACAATGTAGGGTGGCATGTGGGGCCCGATGGCCGAGTGGTTTGTGTCGGAGGCCATAACGCTAGCAGTCGGCGCTCTGTAACAGATGCGGGTTCGATTCCCGCCTTTGCCCTGAGTGTACTTCCTTTCTCAGTATCAAAATTATAAATTAACTAGCACTTTTGCCACTCTATTCGGGCTCCGTAGTGAGCCATGGCTGCCGATGGCAACTCAGTACGAGTCGTTCCTCTACCCTACTATAGAACTCTTTGTTGTATTCATACTATCGGTGCTACGATTGGTGGTCTGTTCCTACGTGACATTGATTCACTAATCGTGGTTCTAGAAGGAATTTATTTTTTCATTCACCATTTCGGTTGCCACTCAAGACCTGAAACACGTCCATTAATGGCACTATCATATTGCACTGTCTATTAAGATGTCCAACCAACTAAAAAACTTAAAATAACGCAATAACCTAACTCAGTTAATTATTAAAAAATATATATTTGTTAACTTTAACCAGTAGCCACTTGCGTCTAATTACCTATAAGCTCCCTTATCACCCATTGGCTGAATTGCAATTAAGAATTAACCATGGTCCAATAACACACGTTCTTACAACGTATGCGTGACTTCCCTAAAGATACGAGATCTTAGATTGGATCACGTGATACTAGGCTTTTCATCCGAAAAAGAATATTCGCTCTATTTTATGAGAAATTCCACAATTTCTCATCTTGAACTTTTTTTTATCGGTGGCTAGCGAAAAGAAGCTGCAGTAGTCCTTTCGTCATCGTTTTGGGATTATAAGAGTAGCGTTTTATTTTGGAAACAGTTTGTTTTAATGGTTTGTGGTTCAAATTACCATTCCTAATATTATTGTCCGTAAACTGACTTTTTGGCAACGTTACAAACTTTGTAGATGATTATGAATTATCAGTTATGCTGTAGCTGTATCAGTTATGCTAGCCCCGTAATATCTAGTAAGTTGCAGTGATATACGAGAAATATTTGAAAGTATGGATATTACAAAAACAAATACCTGTGCAAACAAAAATCTGTACACTGTGCAAGTCGGCAATAAAAATGTTTTAAATGCTGAAACCATCCATGTTCAGAATATATAAATTTCTGTATTTCAATGGTTTTATACAGAAAAAATTACATGTGTTGAAACTGATAAAAGCACACAATTTATTCCAAATACAAATTACAAAAATACATGTTACCGACAAACAAACACACGAACTAGTATACACAATATTATTATTTATTTTCCCAACACGACTCAGGTGTCGGCTCGTCACTTGACTGTGGTTTTAAATTATAATGCCCGTCGTCAATAGCCCTTGTGTAGCTCTAGTGCGACAATAACTAACTCAACTTTTCCCAATAAGACTCTTAAAAAGACAAATAACAAAGAACTTATTGCCATTTCTTTAATGTCCTCACCCATCACGCTATTTGGTCTTTTCATCCCAATCGGTAAGTGCTCGAATGATTGCGAAAGCTCGAGGTGGATGGATGTTCTTTTCAAGTGATCCGGCTCTCTTAAAGTGTGGAGTGGAGAGGCAAATAGAAATAGGGGTATTTTTACGCACATTAAGGGATCAAGTTGGACCAACACCCTTTTAAGAAAAGTACTCAAGTAATGACGTGGTGGAGCCCGGATGGTCGAGTGGTTTGGACCATTAAGCTAGCAGTATGCGTGCTGTAACTGGTGCGGGTTCGATTCCCGCCTTCGCCCTGGGTGTACTTCTTTTCTCTGTGACAGTAAAAATTCGTTCTGTGTCTGTCTTACTCGACGAAGGCTTATATAAGCGGGTCTCTGATCAAGCACACAAGCCGGAATATATATGTACCCTACCCCCCCCCCCCCCCGAATGACGTGGCACTGAGGGGTAAATGACAGGTCTATACGGCTGAAAGTATTTTATCACCATTTTCTATTTATTCTATTAATTTTAGACTGTTGATTTGAAAAAAAGTATTCAAAAAAATCAAGGACTTCTTTTTTTAATAAACATATGGTAAAAATTATGATACAAGAATTCTCACAACACTTTGCACTACAATAGCATTTGCCCTTTAGTAATAAAAATAGTAATGAAATAGTTATTTTTTAATACATTTTTATTGAATTTCTTAGAAAATTTATTTCAACTTTATTTAGATTAGCGGTTATACGCGGATGTTGATTTAAAATTTGTTTTCTACTTAACTTGAACAACCAATTAGGTAAAAAAAATTGTCGGGACTCATGATGGGGAATTTATAACAAAATCCACCTAGAATATTAAAAATGACAATAATATGCATAAGAAATAAAGTGAATCTCCATCTGTCTGTCTACCCGTCTGTCTGTCACCCACTTTCATAGACCAGACTACAAATGCTACAGATAAGTGTGATGCGTCAAAAAATTCAGCGCATCGAAATTAGAAGACATTGAAAATCTCAGAAAAATTCGAATTTGAAGTACTTTAATTATTTAAAAAAACTGCAAAATTTTATGCTCATTTAAAAAGCATAAGAAGCAATTTTTATTAGAATTAAATCACTATTTCCATTGGCAACAATCACTCGATAAACTTTAATTCTTTTAAACAATAATTTAAATGAAATTTATATTTGCGACATCAATCAGTTTGAAATGACGTCAAATATATTTCACTACGAAATTGTTTGTATGTTGATATGAAATGTTTTGGTTTTATTTAAAAGATAGGAATATTACAAATTTATTCTTTGAAATGTAAATTAATTTCTGCAAACGATAATAATTATTGAATAATTATTGCAGAAATAATTATTGAATTTTCGAAATAAAATAAATGAAACTAGGCAAATTTAAAGTGTAAATGTTTATAATAGAATTAATATTATGTTTGGCGACTTTTTTCCTGTTGAACCAAATGTTGTGTGGAAGCGGGCTGAGTGACAGATTCTGTTACATAACTACTTGTTTATTTCCTTATATAATTTTAATTAATAAATTATACAATAACATAGATACAGCTGGTCTCCCACAATCCATAATCAGTTGGTATAATAATTTTTGTTGTAGTACTGAACTACGCACTCACAAATTTGCTTTGAATCTACGGGGAATGTCTAAACACTTGATAGGGATTCTTTCAGACATTTAAATAAAAAGAATAATAATGTTTAGTAAGTATGGGATATGATTATAATATCCTGATGGGCTGCTGACCAGTGGGGCCAGTGGAAGGATTAAAATAAATGTTTACATAATATACAATTCATTGATATAAGGGTACTCCCGTGCAACCCCGGGTATATAAAGTTAGTAATAAATAGGGAAGAATTATAAATAAAAAACAACGATCTTATATCTAGAATGCTATATAAAGTTTCACATGAAAAAGGGTTTGTTTAGTTTTTGCTATTTTAACTCCCATCGCAAACCTATTACCATAAACAACAATGTTCATATAGTACTTTAAGTTCGATTTCAATTTTTTAAGCCCAAAAATGACAAGTCCAACAAACAATAGAATTTATCACAATATTTGTAAATTGTTTTTCAAATTACCATAATACGCAAATAATAAAACAATAGCTATTTTAAAGTTTCTCAAAAACACTATTATTAAATTGAGGCGGCCAATCGTAATAAGATCTTGTATAAAAATTGCTTTCCCATAATTCAATAACACTAATGCGCGGATTTATAATTTAATCATTTTAAGGCATGGACATTCAAAAATCACATTTAAGAAAATGCTTTTAAAATCCCATTAGTGCATTAAAAGCTCTGTTTTTAAAGAGTTATTTACTGTTTTTGTTTGTTTTGAGGAAATCTGCTAAAAGCTTTACTTTTTTAGTCAAATATTTTTTTAAATTGCATTAAAATATAATGGGTTACCAGTCTAAAAATATAATTTTTAGACTTTTTGGAGAGTCTAAGGTATTTATTGATACAAAGGGCTAATAAGGCAATTACTTACCAATTAAAACCGTTTAATAAATGTTAAACAAACATTAAAAACACCTATGTCAGAAGTTAGTTTCGAAGTTACAGACGCCATCTAGATTCCAAACAGAGAAATACCTTTTAAAAAGATTATTTTTCAATATGGTACGCAAACCAAAATTTCAGTTAACACGAAATCTATTTATATTATAATTATTTGAAAACTTTTACCAAATATCTTGAAGTATAAAGTGGATACAGCTACTTGTACTTGAACATATGAGAATTTGTTGTCTCTCTCAAATCATTAATCTTTCTACAACCTATAACTAATCCTAATCTTCAACTTGGACTTATTTCATTAAAGTGTTAGAACACATTTGTTCTTGTGTATATCTGCTCACGGCGTATTTAGCGAACACTCTCAGAAATTAAAGTTTCACTTTTAAGGTTGGTTGGTTGGTTGGTAGACATATATTTTCAGGCTTGTGTGCTTGGTCACAAAGACTCGGTTATAAACCATCGTCATGAAGGGCGGACACGATATACACACACATATAAGACAGATGCTGCCATCTATCGCCACTTCCACAATTTAGACATGTCCCTGAAGGGGAGGGAGACAGTATCTCCAGGGACCTGTACCCATGGGAAACTGCGCAATGACCGCCCACAGGACTTTCGGACCCAACAGATTTAACGATCACGTACTCCGCATATACTCGACAAACACACAAACATCCATGCCTTACCGGGATTCGAACCCGAACCCAGAGGCTTTAAAGGTTAGTTCCCTAATCGTTGCGCCGCCGCACTTTAAAGGTTTCTTCAAACGTCAAAAAAAAGAAAAAGAAAGAACCGGTCCTTTTAAACATTCTTTCTTTATGAGATTTTACACAATTCACCATACTCTCGGAGACAATGTATATGTGCCGCACTTTGACGTATGCTTTTATCTTAAAATTTTTCACGACATCATATGACGACAAAAATGACACAATTCCCGTGAAATATGAGCATTATCACTCTGAGTGTGAGTTAGTTTATGCATGCAAGCAGCATTATCTTAGGATACAATTAGGGATACAATGTATATGTGCTGCAGTTTGACGTATGCTTTAATCTTAAAATTTTTCACGACATCATATGACGACAAAAATGACGAAATTTCCGTGAAATATGAGCATTATCACTCTGAGTGTGAGTTAGTTTATGCATGCAAGCAGCCTTATCTTAGGATACAATTAGGGATACAATGTATATGTGCTGCAGTTTGACGTATGCTTTTATCTTAAAATTTTTCACGACATCATATGACGACAAAAATGACACAATTCCCGTGAAATATGAGCATTATCACCTCTGAGTTGTGAGTTTAGTTTTATGCATGCAAGACAACGGCTTATTACATTCTTAGGATACAATTAGGGATACAATGTATATGTGCGCATTTGACGTATGCTTTTATCTTAAAATTTTTCACGACATCATATGACGACAAAAATGACGAAATTTCCGTGAAATATGAGCATTATCACTCTGAGTGTGAGTTAGTTCATGCATGCAAGCAGCGTTATCTTATTTTTTTCTCAATCAAACAAGTATTATAGAAAAAGTATTTTGAATTTATCTTCATAGCTATAAACTCTTTATCAAAAATTTAAAGACATTTTCGAACAGTTTCACGTTATCCAAACGAGGTAAGCTTCCCTAATTGCCCCTTGAGTCCTCCTGTCTTCTTTCCCTGAAGTACGACATCAACTTAGCCTAATGGTAGCTACATTGTCTATGCCAACGACATTTAAATAAAACGGACTGCTAATTCATTAGTAATAAACATTTAAGAAGGGGGCCCAGATCATTCTCGCCAAATCTCTAATTTGACGAGAACAGTTGCTACATTTGGCAATTAATCGCTGTCGTTTGAGTAAGTGAAAAAATCAATAAATATTTGAAAGCCATTTTTGTTATAATTCCTCAATGTATGAATTATGATGCATGTATTTCATTTATGAAATAAATGTTAAGTCTATTTTAGAGCATTTCAAAATAGATTATACATTCAAAAAATGTCGGCGCAAGCTTGGACCAGAATCCTGGAATATTCTAGCTGCCAACCACTACTTGGAGCGTTGATTTACCACTTTTGCTGTGTATCAATTTTAGGGTTTACCACAAAATTGGTAAATTCACGCTCCAAATAATGGTGTCAGCTAGAAAGTTCCAGCATTCCGATGCCATCTTGCGTCAACCTTTTTTTAACAGTGTATTTGGAATTCTTTATAAGCATGAAAATTTTCTTTGGTCATGACAACGTGACTTGGTACCCAAGTCACATGTCTTGTGCCGGTCGCTTGTTAGATATGTCAAAGCACAATCTAAATAAAGAATCAGTTCAATGTCGATCTCTGGGACTTGCTGAAGAATTAAACGTGATTGAAAAGGATGGGGGAACTAACCAGTTAAACGCATTAAACGAAGGGAATTTTCATGCAAGACTGTTGGTGAATTGAATAGGAAATCAAGTGAATTATCGGTAAAACTCGGTTACTACGTCTGACTGATGATAATGAATTTCCTGAGAGAGATGGTAATGTTGTTAGTGGATCAAAATATAAGAAACTGATTCTATTGGGATTTAGATGTAAAAAGTTTCTAGATTAGAAAAACGGAATAAATGTTTTTAATGGATATACACGATCGTAAAATAATTTCTTCCGTCTTAGTTTTGCATACTAAATTGATTCAGAATAAAAAAATATTTATAAAGTTTATGAGTAAAAAATATTCAATGATTTAAGAAATATTTTTTTTTAAATATTTGTTTTACTTAAAGATCCGAAACCATTTTTTAAATCATAATTTTTTTGTTTCATTGGTAGGTATCTATAAAACCATCTTTGACTTGTTAATAGGATTGTAAAATAATTATGTACTTTGATGTATGTATGTTTTTTCAAAAATATTTGTGTATTTTAATATATGTATTGTTTAAAAAATATTTAAGATTTTAATATATGCCTTGTTTAAATAATATTTTTATAATCAATATACTATCAATATTTTAAATCAACATACTTATTTCAAAATGCTTTCATTGCGAATCGACAAATTAAATGTTAGACAGCAAAAATGAACACTAATTTATAAGAAAGAGAACTTATCTTGAAGATTGTTATTTTAACTTTAAAGTGCGTAACAGGATTTTTCCGAGTACTAAATCTTTGCAAATACAAGAAAGGAACGAAGTAAGCGGATTATCTAAAAGATTATCTAGAATCTGTACTGGAGAGATCAAGCTATTTGAACAAATATTTACTTTGGTTAAGAGGAAGTAAAATGACCATTACCAAGAAAATGTTCTGTTATATCTGAATTTCTTTTTAAGAAAACACAAAATATGTATTTTTTACAATTAAAACTTAACATTAATTTAACTTAACTTCAACTAAAGTTAACTTTAATTTTAGTTTTTTATTGATTTCAATAAGTTGAAAATAAAACGCAATTCAATATTTACTCCAGCAATTTAAATAGTAGCAATTTTGGACCTTTTATTAAAATTTTTTGATTTTTAATTGGGACAAATTTGTGTTTTATCATTTAACTATATTTGAATTTAAAACCAATGAAACATTAGTATAATAATTTCTCTATAATCGTATACGTTTAGCCAAAAAATTAGCAGTGAAAATAATTCTAATATAACTGGATCGGTCACACCTACAGTGTCATCACTATTTTGTCAACCGTTGTTTGAAACCTCACAATAAAACCACTCGGTACCAAATTCGGCTAAACTAGAGCGATCAGGCCTGCAATGACGTCACAGTAACGTCAAACATTGTCTTTTTTCCCACAGACAAATTCCCCTCCGCCTGGTTTTAATAATCTATGGGGATGTTTCAAGTCTTGAGTGGCAACAGTCCCAGAGATATTGTTTTCATTTCTGGTGCTTTTGGAATAGGGTATTTGGCTAAATTTTTTTTATTGGCTTAAAATATTCTTATGCCCCAATAATATTACACCCGTAATGATTCTTTTTTTTTCAAATACCACATAAAAAGGGAGAAAATTTAATTTTTAAGACGAAATATTACGACCGAAAACGCTTTGGGGCTGTCACGTGGTTTCTATGACGTCACTTGTAACTATAAACAAACTTTGAAACACCATTTTGGAATCTACTTTAAGCAAATTTGAACTATCCGCTTCTGTAAAACCTCCTTCCATTATCTATATAATTCTTATTTTAATAGTAAATTAGATTAAATCCAGTTTAATTGCAATCAAAAAAACTTTACACCGGTTTGTTTATATATACTAGTGACGTCATCCAAATCGACGTGTTTGTGATCACATGACGTACCGATGAAAAAAAAGGCAATTTTAATACGTTTGAAAAAAATATATACGTTTGTTATTTTTGGGTTCAATAACTATAATTAATTTAATATTGGAAGGTATTTTAGCGATATAGTCAAGTACCTTATTACATTTGTTTTGAGCAATACAATATTTTATTACCTTACTGAAACGAATGTTGTGTACAACCTTTTTTTTTTCAGTAGAACTTAAGCTTTTCTCTGTTCGTGAATCACGTTAAATTGCTGTACCACAATTTTGCCTAATTTTTCGCCACACAAGAAAAAATATCATCTAAACAAAATTTTTCCAACAACATTAGCGTTTTAGTAATGCTTTGCATGCTTGAAATTTAACCGAATTTAAACCGATAAAGTCAAATAAATAGCTGGAGAAAAAAGTTAAACGCAAATAACTCTAAAAAGATAATATGGCAGGTGAAAAAAACACGCTTATTTTGAGAGTGAAATCGAAACAACCAATTTTATCACAGGAAACGCAAAAATGAAAGCAGATGAGTTACATCATCTGAAAAAAAACTCATTTTATTTTGACTTTTGAAAAAAAATAGGTGGCAGAACTAATTAAAGAATACGGATGGAGGCTAGACATAGACAGCCGGAAAACGTTCAACCTAACCTAATACGACGTGGTTACTATACTTTACTCGTGTTGCTGCTTTACAGCGTTAACTGTCTAGCATAAAAAGGGTTAATACTCTCCGAGACAATCAATATAATAGAAAATAAAGATACAGATTTATAGTGTTCTTTTTTTATAGGTGAATTGGTACACCATAGTATTTTACTAAAGACTGCATTCCTAAAATATATTTGTATACATGTTGTTAGACATTGGATGCCATATTTTAGATTTATTTTATCGTTTTTAGCTTAAATGATTGATTTTTACGATGTAAGCGCAATATGAAAGAAGCAAGGGTCGAATTTTACTTCCATGATTATATTTATGTATCAATGAAGAAAAGGGCAATTTCAGATGTTATGGCTCTGTGATCAGTCTATTTTCTATTAAAGCATATTATATGTTTCCAAAAGCATAATATAAGTTTCCATAAAATTTATCGTAGTGTTTAAATGTTCTATGTTCTGGTTAATACTTAATGTGCTAGTAATATTTGTGTTAATATTTAAACATTCATGTGAATTAATATGCATATATATACAGTTTGCTTTTTTTTTTATATATTCCTGTTTCAGTTATCATATTTAAATTTATATTTTGTTTTCATTTCTTGATGTTTGAAGGTTATTTTGTTGACTATTGAGATTTTTTTATTTGTATTGTTTGATTCTAAGCAAAACAACTGTAAAATTATTTTGCATCAAAGATAGTTGACAATATTAGTTTAAAAATATTTGAATTCCAGGCAATAGATTTTTTCTTTCATTTTTCATGAGAAATAAATTTTGAAAGAGCGACAAGAAAATCTGTCAAAATAATAGATTAAACCCTTGATAAAATGACTTTCACTATTTGTTTTTAAAAATCCTTTAGGAATGAACGTGAACTCAAGTGAACTGTTTAGCTCTCGAATTTAAAATGAATTTTCTTTCAGTATGTTTTTGAAGGTTAAAAAAAGAACTTTATTTAATAGAGAAAACATTTTCACAGAACATTTTATTCATTTATATTTTTATGTAATAAAGAAAACATTTTTACAAGTTGCTCTACTCATGACAAAAAAAAACACAATCATAAATGATTTTGTATAATATTTTAACGTAATTTTTTACGTTTCAAAATTTAATGTAATAAATAAAACATTTTTTACAAGTTGCTCTACTCATGACAAAAAAACACAATCATAAATGATTTTGTATAATATTTTAACGTAATTTTTTACGTTTCAAAATTTAATGTAATAAATAAAACATTTTTACAAGTTGCTCTACTCATGACAAAAAAAACACAATCATAAATGATGTTGTATAATATTTTAACGTAATTTTTTACGTTTCAAAATTTAATGTAATAAATAAAACATTTTTACAAGTTGCTCTACTCATGACAAAAAAACACAATCATAAATGATTTTGTATAATATTTTAACGTAATTTTTTACGTTTCAAAATTTAATGTAATAAATAAAACATTTTTACAAGTTGCTCTACTCATGACAAAAAAACACAATCATAAATGATTTTGTATAATATTTTAACGTAATTTTTTACGTTTCAAAATTTAATGTAATAAATAAAACATTTTTACAAGTTGCTCTACTCATGACAAAAAAACACAATCATAAATGATTTTGTATAATATTTTAACGTAATTTTTTACGTTTCAAAATTTAATGTAATAAATAAAACATTTTTACAAGTTGCTCTACTCATGACAAAAAAACACAATCTAAATGATTTTTATAATATTTTAACGTAATTTTTTACGTTTCAAAATTTAATGTAATAAATAATACATTTTTACAAGTTGCTCTACTCATGACAAAAAACACAATCATAAATGATTTTTATAATATTTTAACGTAATTTTTTACGTTTCAAAATTTAATGTATATTAATAAAATACCACTTTTTACAAAGTTGCTCTTAACTCATGACAAAAAAACACATCATAATGATTTTTGAAGTAAAACTATTTTAAGAATTTTTACGTTTCAAAATTTTAATGTAATAAATAAAAATTTTTACAAGTTCCTCTACTCAGGACAAAAGAAAAAAACAATCATAAATGATTTTGTGTAATATTTTAACGCAATTTTTATGTTTCTAAAAGTTAATTATGGCTTTAGGGTGCACTATTTTAAATTGTACTAACAAGTCTGGAAAAATTTGATGCCATACATTGCAACTGCATCAGCACTTGATTGAAAACATTTTAACAGAACATTTTATTCATTAATATTTTTATGTAATAAATAAAACATTTTTACAAGTTGCTCTACTCAGGACAAAAAAACAATCCTAAATGATTTTATATAATATTTTAACGTAATTTTTACATTCCTAAAATTTAATTATGGCTTTAGGGTGCACTATTTCAAATTGTACTAACTAGTGTGGAAACATTTGCTGCCATACATTGCAACTGCATCAGCACTTGGTTGAAAACAGCAAACCTTAACTACAGTTTTCGCTTCCGGTTGTATAAAGCCCCAATTGACTTAACATTGCCATTTTTATCATCCGGGACAGAAAATGCGGCGAAAATTACCGAGGACACAGTTGCATGCAAAGTAAAGAGGTGGAAAACAGTTTTGCAAACATTACTTTCCTTAATAAAATGTGCAAATTAATCCTAAAATTGATTTTTAGCATGTTCTAAACGCGTTGAGCAAAAGTCATAAATCTTTGCATAAAGTTCTTACGCTAATGCTAAATGCATTATTAGATAAAGGGGGTTAATTAATGCCATACCTTTAGATGAAATGTTCGGGGAAAATATTTTGTTTAAGTATTTAGTGCCTTTATCTTGTATCGTATTTAATATTCTCTCTGTGTTTAATTTGTGCTGAATTATGGATATAATAAGTTTGCTAGAAAAACAATGAACGGGTCTAAATTTTTGAATACATAGTTTGTTGGTTATTCAGTACCTATCTTGTATTCACAAAATTTTAAATAAACATTTGATTCGTCAAATTAGTATGGTCAATGTGTAGTATTATGGCTAATAGTCAATAGGTAGCGCTAGTAGTACATGATATCAGCCAAACGAATTCAATCCTTAGGTAGACCGGCCATTGTGAAGATTGCCCAGAGCGATTTTAATTTTAAAATTATAACAGTCCCATTGCATTGTTTGGCAAAACACAAAAATAAGAATTATCAAATAAATCATTTCTTCGTCTAAATTTATTTTACCTCTATAAAATTAAAATTAAACAAAATATCCTGCTCTTTTTTTCATTAATATTTATAACTCTTTATTTAGAAACACTGAAGAGTTTACGACAAAGGAAAAAAATAAACTAAGCATTTTGTAATGGATAAAGATACATGACTAGTTTTACATCGTTTATTATAAATTTAAGATGAAACTACATAAATTATACGGTGTTATTCACTTCGCTAAGTAGGATGCATTTTTCTTTAAACAGTTTTACTATGAAGATGTTATTACATAATGGTGTAATAAATTAGAGCAGAGAAGGAAATTTGTTGTTTAATATGTTTATACGAAAGATAAGAAGCTATTTTAAAAATTGCTAGTTTCCTCTGTTAAATGAAAGTAACTTTTTTGATTCAGATTAGAGGTTTGTTTTATGATTTTGTAGAATAAATCACTTTGATATATGTTTAAAAAAATACTTATTTTACGATTCTGTTATAAAGTGGGTTTTCTAAAATTTTCAAAAAGTACTTTAGTTTCGTGCTAAAGTATATGATATAAACGCTGGCGCTATAAAATAAAAGTAGTGTTTTTTTCTTTCTATTTTTATTCAGATTAGATGGTTTATGTTTTTTATGGTTCCAAAGATAAAATTTATAGAATAATTAAATATTCAAATTTTATTGATTTTTTAAATGTTTTTAAATACAATTATAAAAACTTATTTCATGTTGCATATTAGTCTTGTAAAAATATGGAAATATTTTATATTGCAATGTCACGTCATTTCATTTTAGCGCGCGATGTCGTCTCATGCTGAGCACGAGCGGCATCGTATGATTTGTAAAGATTGGTCATTATGCCGCAGTTACACTACCCCGGTCAGCGCCTTGAGCGAAGCTCAAGGCGTTAACCAAGGCACCGACCCGAGCAGTGTAACCGCAGAAATCCAATGTCTTGCTCGGGACGATGACCCGAGCAAGTTTCCCAATCCGATCGAAAAAAAAAAGCGGAAACTTCAAAGGAAAGGGTTACCATAGGTAGAGAGCAGCCATCTTGGCGGGTTCTCTCTTAAGCGATCCTACATGGTGAAAAATTATTTTAAAACTTCAAATTGAATTTTATGAGTTTTTGTCAGAGGTTTTACTTAATATATTTTGATTTAAAACAGGACGCATTTATTATTTTGAAAGTAAAATTCAAACATATTATGAATGAAATTCAAAATTTAACACTGTAAAATATGTTGATAATAAAATGCTTCTATGTTAATAAAAGTATTCGATCTCTTATAATCTTTAATTACCTCTAGATAATTATCTACGCTTTTCAAATGTAAAGCGCAAGCAGCAATCAAAATTTCTTCATCCATAACATCCGTTGGTTTTCAGACAATGAATAAAATCGAACGCGATATAGAATCACTCGCCAATTTCTCCTTAAAAAGCATTTGGAAATCCTTGAGAAATCCAAGGTCAAATCCAAACTGAAGCTCGGGACACGGCTCAGAGCAGCAACCAAGGCAATATAACTGCAGTGTAAGGTTTTTCCATCGACTTGTAGTTTGGATATCTTTTGTCTCTATCGTTTAATAAAGGTTCTTCTTTTGTATGTCTTCTGCAAAGTCCACTATTCACACTGCAAACTTAACAAGTCTTATTTTAACACGTAGGTGTTATTTTGGTTCGTCTTATGACTTACTTCCCTCCTCAAGATGTCCAAATGAGATTTATGTTGTTTATTGAATGCGTCAAATGAAGAACCAAACTTTTTCTAAATAATAGTTTGATTCTATGGACATGGTTCAGTTCATCCATAGTGAATAGAATTATATTGTGAAGGATTTTTATAGAGTGAGTTTAAACTTTCGACTAATACTAATTTAATATAAAATGTTGTTTGCTTATTGATAAATTTGTAGGTTTTTAAACTCATACCTAAAAACATGAAAACTATGAAGAGTTGTATGGATTTATTTCATTAAATGAAACACTGAGGTTTCTTATATTGTGTTATTTCTGTGTCGTTTAGTAGCTTGTTTTCTGTGTCTTAAATGGCTTCAGCTGTTTGTTCTGAATGTGCAAACAAACTGTAACAACAACGAATCAGACCATTTTCGTTTTGAAATAATAAATGTCTTTATCATACCTTCTTATAGGTTGTGGTATTTGAGTTCTTACGACATAATCCGAAGTCATTGATTGTAGATACTGCAGTTTTTTCTGACAACGGAAGTTCTGCGGGTCTGTTTCTATTTCAAATAGTTTTAAGCTGTATGATGTATGATATTTAGAATTGAAAACTATTTTTTAAGTAAATAAATCCTTCCCCACCGTTTTTTTTAAATAGTGACAAATCCAAACTTTAAATTTTATGATTGATAAAAATCTGCAGCTACGATTGTAGCACACTATATCGATATACTGTTTCTAGATGTCGAATAGATATCACAATGTTCGAATGACATAGTAATTGTGTCAAATGACATATTGCGTAATATTTACTATTAGGGTCTTAAACTACCAAAAAAAAAAGTCTAGAGAGTTTTTTTCTACATATAAAAGTATATAGTTAAGTTTAAAACCAAGGATATTTTTCATTTTAAATAATAAAGATATCTTAGGCAAGGTTACAGATCAGATGAAATATAATATTTTGGAAAACGGAAACCATATTTAAAATCTAATAAGTTATTCAAAGTGGGAAAATAAAAGCATTTTTTTTCCGAAAGTCCATTATATATTTTTTTAAGAAGATCTATAACATCGTTATATATTATGGCTGCCTTTAATGCATATATATATTGTTACCCATTACTTTACTAGGTTTTTCTTTCTCGCGAAAGATTTTAATGCATTTTTGATGCCTTTTAAGGGCTTAGGAACACTGGTCACGTTTACTGAAGTTGCGGACTTATTTCGTCCAAGTTTATACAGCATTTCTTTTTTTAAGCAATTTAATTGGATTTATCCATGGATAAAAACTTGGTACCCTTAAAGCCTTTAGCCAATAAGTTAGTTCAGCAAGAAAATTAATGTCCTTAATTCTTATAAATAATGTTCTTAAGGAATTTGGCTCAGTTTTTTTTTAAATTATTATTTTCTAAAAACGAAATGGAATAGTTAAAATACGCCATTTAATCAGTTTTAAAGTATTTATTTAAACAAAAGATTAAAAAAATCTTGTGTGTGAAATACGAAGCATTGGTATACTTATTGATTTAAAGTAACAAAAATACTGAGAAATTTGAAAGCATTCTTTTGGTTTTACATCTAATGATGTGTATTACATTATATATATTTGTAAGCTATCATTGTTGCTTTACATTAATCATAAGTTAAATTTCAATTAAAAATTTTTGATATTAAGACTTTATGTGAGGTGCAGCAATTTAATACCATCGATAAAATTAAAAAAAAAAAGTGCATTAACAATATTTACGTTTAGAATAGCATACCCTTTTCTAAGCAACGAACTGGAAATTGCTATAAAATCTTTCGCTATAGTAAAAGGCGAAAAAATTTCCAAGTCTTCCTTACCTCTCGAAGTTATGTTTAACCGGAGACGTATGTAAACGTGTGAAAATTTATTTTAACTTCTTGCAGGTTGTAAAAAGGTATGAGCTTTTTTTTTTTAACTTTGTGTCTTTTTTACATTTTTGCACTTGTCTTCAAAAAGGGCTTGCAGATTTCAGTGAGACTTTAAAGAAACTGAATTTACGATGTTTGTGAATTTGAGGATTTCAACAAGTTTTATGTTAGTTGAGAGGAATTTTTTACGAAAGACTTTTTCTTACTGTTCAAAAGTGGGGCTTTTTGAATTCAAGAAAATGAAAGTTTTTGATAAAATGTATTTAAAATGAATGCAGTGAAATTGTTGTGAACGTCGTATGGTATTGAAATTAGAGTCGAAGTCGTAGTTTATTAAACTGTTTCAAATATAAACTGAAATCTGACAAATGGTTATCAATATAAAATGCGTCTTTAAGTTCACTCATTTTCCCAAAGTAATGTGAGTAAATTTATTTCTAAACTTTATAAATAAGTAGTTTGAAAGTGCATTTAGATATGTTATGTATGATTAATATTTATGTAAATTTCCGCATTGTTGGATTTTAAATGCTGGAATTCAGTGAATAGTTGTTGAATATTGTAAATGCAATGGAAGAGAATTTTATTCATGACCGCGTTAATTTTAAAATTAGATTATGAAATTTCATATAAAAAACCATATGTAAATATGTCCATTTTTATTGTTCAGACGATTTCCAAATAGCATTCTAAACTTGATTACTTAACATGTCTTTCTTTTCGATGTCTTTTTTTTAAGTTTTTAGTTTTGTTAAATTATAAAATTAAAAAAGCATTGCATATCATTTGTGTTACAAAGATAAAATTAGACTGGTACAGGATCCGGTAAAAGTAACCCAGCATAAGTTTTTTGCGATTACTACGCAACGCGTGTAATTATAATATCGGTGACTGTTGCCCTAGAAAGCTTGGAATATGCAAATTAGTTACCGGTAGAAAAAGGAAGAATCAAATGAGAAAGAAAGGCTTTTAATTCTTATCAGATTAAACAATGAGAAGTGCTTTCTATGTACTTTTCTGTTTCGACTGTTTTAAAAGAAGAGCGGTAAATAGCCTGTGATTTCAATTATTATTAATAAAAGCTCAGATTCTGAACTGTCGATTGATATTACTTTTGACGAAAAAGGAAGTATTTTAGGTAGTTTATTTGTGTTTGGAACAATCACAGAATCGGACCGAAATTTGAAAAATGGCTGCTCCGCTTTAAACTTGAAGAAGTGGATATTTATTGTGATGAATTATGAATTTTGTGAATAATCACCATCGAGGCTTTCTAAAATTTATGAAAATACCTTTGGGAGCGAACAGCTCCCTATGGGAACACGATAAATGCACTTATATCAAAATTTAAGGATACTGGAAGTGTTGTCGATAACAATGACTATAAAACAGGTAGACCAAGTTCTGCTATAATTCCAGAGAATACTCTGGAAGTACATGACAGGATAAGTGAAGAACCTCACACTTCACAATCAAGAATCGCTCAGAAAATCGGAATATCAGAGATAAGTGTTCGCTGGATTTCCAAAGAGGAACTCAGCAGCAAACGGCTTTAAAAGAAGGCTGGAAAAGGTGGTTCAAATGGAAGGTGGACATATCGAACAATTCATATAACTTTTTGGCAGAGAATGCCCTTTATTTTTATATATAATTTATTTTGTTAAACAATTTAGTTTCATTTTTTTGAACAAAAAACTTTGCTGCGTTACTTTTGACGGACCCTGTACTATTTTAATAATTGGTGTGGCAGACTTTATATTTATTGTTTTGGTCAAAAACCGAACCTTAGTTAATAAAATAAGCAAAAAATTATAAAACAACTAAAATATAAGATACTTTCCTGTTACTTAAATAATCACTAAAACTTCCTAAAAAGACAAGTATATTTGTAACAGTAACTTTCACACAAGGTTTGTGCACCTTATGAAAAACACAGCGTTTATATAAAACTAGCAAATTTATACCCGTTCTTCGCACATAATAAAAAAACTATCAAATAGATTCCAAATATGTGTAGTACCATATACCCTGTTATAGGATCATAAACTTATTATTGTTTCCGCTCGTTATAAATTATAAAATCCCGTTTCATTGCCTTAAAATTCCAAAATGAAAAATACGCTATAAAAAATACGCTCATAAATGTCATCACAATTCCCTCATAAATACATAAAACCGGCGCGTTTTGGGAAATAATTTGGCGAGAAAATAGATATAGCCACCCACACCCATTATACAACTCTAACACAATGACCTTCGAACAACCGACCAGCTTATAAATTATTTATAAGAAATTGCCTATTAGGCGAATTTTAGTTAATAATTTGGCGAGTTTGGCAACATATTTGGCGAAACAATAAAGACATAAAACACTAATAGCTCTAGTGCGATGGCCTTTATTAACCATCATAGTTCAGTAATAGCTTAACTGTACATTTATTTTGCTTAAATATGCATACATGCAGCATACTGCATACATGCAGTCATCAGAAAAATGAAATGAAAAAATCATCAAATAAACCCACAATAAAATCCGGGAATGAAGACTGGCGGAATTACGTCACTTGAAACATGTCAATTATTTTTCAAATAATGAATTTAGTTTCTGGAAGTAATGGCAAAAGAATAAAATAAACATTTTGAATATAAAATGTTTTCGTTAAAAGTTTTATTTAATTTTTTCAGCCGATGGCATCAGGAGAGAGAAAAAAGTGATCGGATTTGAGCGAAAGTGGTGTATTTTTTTCAGAAAATTCGAATTTTCTGTAAAAATGGAACAAATATGAAAAAACTAAGCCGCAGGTGCACACGTTGGTATTAAAGGGAATCTATCTTAAAATTTATTTTCGAATTTCTGAGGGCAGTATAAGTAGGTCTTTTACGATCCGAAGACAAACACACAGACATACTCTTTCTTTTATGATTATAGATTTATACTTTTAAATACAAAATTGGACAGTTTTATTAATTTTATTTCACAAGGGAAATTAATACTCCTTAGCGTATGATAAACGTATTTGCAGTTCAAAGATAATTTAGATAAAATTGCTTTGGTTAAATCGTACTATTGGCACTTTCGGAAAAGTCAATGCTTTTAATGATCGAGCTCTTATTCTAAGGTAAATAAGTATAATTATAAAAAAACCCTGTTATTTTCGAAATATTTAGCATCAACAGAGCATTAAACAACTCAAAATGGAATTAATAAAGAAAGAAATGTAAATTAGAACTAAGCAGCTTGTAAAAAAATAAAAGGTCTTGCTATTTTCTTAGTAAGCAAGTAATGAACAATCAAATAATCACATTGTGCTGCATTTTTTGACGTCATTACTAAATAAGATTTATGTATTAAAGATAAAATTCTTTCAAATAATAATTTTAAATAAATTTTCTCACGTTGTTGATCATGTGGCAACAATGATTTAACTGAATAAAAATTAAATATCAATGTTAGTTGGGTAGTTCGTCGCCAGAAAGGTAGACAGATGTTCGTCCAAACCTACACACATATGTGCAAAATATGAATGATAGGTCTCTGATATTATGTCATTCTAACAACAAGTAATTTCAACATCTCCAGCATGTCAGTATCTACTTTCCATGTTTTAGTTCTTTAGAATTTAAATGAAAGGGAAGTCTGCTAAAAAAATTACGGTTATTGGTTTTGAAGAACGTTAACAAATGTGAGTGGTATTTCCCCCCCCCCCCCTAACTTTCACTTTGGCTAAAAGTCAATATCATGAGTAGAAAGACAAAGCATGATTTATTTTGGGTTTCTGAGCCTTTAAAAATCTCCTCGAATTTTTTTTGTAAAACATTTTTGTTATTCATTTGTCCATTCCTAAAACGCAATCAGTCAATATTCGCTATCAATTTCATCCGTCTTTTCAGTTTAAAGGCATTAAAGAGAGAAAACAATTAACTGAAATAACGAAAGGCATTTAGAAAGTCGGAGCAAAACTGCTTTAAGTACAGGGTCCTGATACGTAGGAATGTTTTAATATACTACAACTCTCGATACTTTAGCTGTGACGTTCAGGAATGTATCCTTATACTTGGCTGGTAAAGGTTTATACTTGAGATTTGGCTAGGTGTAATAAAAGAAATAGGATATATAAGACATTTCCAGTTGGGAAATTGTTGACTAAATTATAGTATAAAGAAAATTGATTTTCAAAATAAAAGAATAAAACCTTTCGAGTTTTTAAAGGTATTTTGAATCTTACATTGAAGTAGTTTTAAATGAATATGTCAACGTTATTTGTTTACGCCTCTTTTTGGCCAACAGTACAAAACTTTAAATCGGTTAATTGTCTTCCAATTATCAATTCTCCAATGATCAAGTGCCAACTATAATTGAAATTATAAACTAAATGTAACTGTATGAAAACTCTCACTAATTAATTAAAAATGGGTATTTCTATTGGCAAACCTCATAAAACGCACTCATATTCAACTTCTAATTAAAAACTTTATCCGATATTCGTATTCCATCAATTTAAATCTCACCAGTTCTAGTCAATTCAGTCAAGTACTCCAATTGCCGCATATACTTTGATGTATAAAATTGGCCAGTATTTAGAATTAGTCTCTGATACAATCAAAATCCTTAACTATTTCAAATTACTATTAATCAGGTACTTGAACGAACCTTTATAACTTTATCAAAATGGGGATTACTTTCGAGACACCTTCTGCAACACACTCAGATTGAACATCCAATCAAGAACTAAGTTCCGAGTTCAATAGAATATTAATTATCATTCTATCAATTTGAGTCTCAGGTGGTCTTATAACTCTTAGCTTTAAGTAGTTTTAAACGAAAAGGTAAATTTTATCAAACACGTAACTCTCAGATTTAAATAGTTCTAACTGTAAATAGTTTTATCTTTCGCTGTGCAATATTTTAAGTTGGTCAATATTTCTAACTCTGAACACTACTATAATCAAAATTTTGAACTATTAAAAAAAATGGTTCTTGCTTCAGAGGCATCTTGTACAACACACTCGTATTCAACTTCCAATCAAGCTTTGGGTCCATGTTCAGCTTTCATCCATTCGAGTTTCAATGGGTCTAGGGTCGTTTAATTAACCGTCCATTCATCGACTTGATAAATTCAAGCTGAAATATTAATGAAATTCCGCACTACCGCAAACAATTTATCAGGCACAATGGATACCATGGTTTTGGTCTTTATGAAGGCGTTTTGAAAATTGGACAATTTTCCAATTTTCTGGACAGCATTGTTGAATAGTTTAATCGAAGACTCTATAACTGAAAATTGAAAGGGAGGTGATAAATATTTAAAAGAGGATTTACATGCAAATGTGTTACATACCAATATTTCTATTTCAACTATTTTTTAATATTTAAGTAAAATTTTGTGATGTGGACTGCGATTTGTGAATGGTAACAAAATTAAATACAACCCACGTGAGATGGGAAATAGTTTCTGAATTGCTGGATAAAAATGCAATCAATTCAAAACTCTCATCAGACAAACGCTTAACAGAACTTATCAAAGTGGGAAAAACCAAACCAAACTATAAAAACAATAAACGCGTCTCAATTAAAAAAAATAGTTTGTTGTGGTTATTCAGTACTTATCTTGAATTCATAGAATTTTGAAATAAACTTTTGATTCGTCAAATTAGTATAGTCAATGTATATTATTATGGCTAATAGTCAATATGTAGCTCTAATGGTACATGTTTTCGATTAAATGAATTAAATCCTTAGGTAGACCGCCTATTGTGAAGATTGCACAGAGTGATTATAGTTTTAAAATTATAACAGTCACATCGCATCTTTTGGCAAAACACAAAAATAAGAGTTAATAAATATTATATTTCCTCGTTTATATATTTTTTTTACCTCTATAAAACTAAACTTAAACAAAATATCCTGCTCTTTTTAAAAGATTAGTATTTATAACTCTTTCTTTAGATACACTTAAGAGTTCACGACCAAAAATAATCCAAGCATGATGTAATGGGTAAAGATACATAACTAGTTTTGTAACGTTTTTCTCAATTTAAGATGAAACTACATAAATTACATAGTGTTATTCACTTCGCTAAGTATGATAGCAGGATGCATTTTTCTTTAACAGTGTTTCATAATAAAGACGTTATTATATAATGGTCTAATAAATTAGGATTGGGGAGACAATTTGTTTTTAATATGTTTATTACTGAAGATAAGAAGGTATTTTAAAATTGCTAGTTTTCTCTGTTAAATAAAAGTATATTTTTCCCTTTTTTGATTCAGATTAGGTGGTTTATGTTTTATTTTTTATGCTTTTGTAGAATAAATCACTTTGATATACGTTTAAAAATACTTATTTTACGTTTCTGTCATCTTGTGGTTTTTCAAAGTTTAAAAAAGTATTTTAGTTTCGTGTTTAAGTATATGGTATCCACTCTAGCGTTATGAAATAACAGTTTTTTCTATTTTTATTCAGATTATATGGCTTATGTTTTTTATGGTACCAAAGATAAAATTCAAAGAATATTTAAATACTCATGTTTTATTGAATTTTAAAAAGTTTCAAAATGTAATTCTAAAAACGGAAATTAAGTTGTAGAACGGTTTTATTTTAACACATATGTGTTATTTAGGTTTATCTCTTAATTTGCCTCCCTTCCCAAAATGTTCAGATAATGATTTTGTTGTTTATTGACATCGTCAAATGTAGAACATAACTTTTTTTGTGTAAATAATAGATTGATTTCATGGACATGGCACAGTTCAACCATAGTTAATAACATTTTATTTTGAAGAGTACTTATAGAGTGTGCTTAAAATTTTGAAATACTAATTGATAATGAAATGTGTTTCACTTATTAATGTGGCGGTTTTTAAAATCATATTGAAGAAAAACATAAACTTGAAAAATTGTATGAATTTCTTTCTTTAAATGAAACACTAGTTTTCTTATATTGTGTTATTTCTGTGTCGATTGGTAGCTTGTTTTCTGTTCTTAAAATGGCTTCAGCTTTATGCTTTGCAAGGCAAATTGCAGTATTGACAACAATGAATTAGACCATTTTTGTCCTCAAATAATTTCAAGTATACATTCCTTTTCTCGTTGTCGAATAGATATCGTAATGTTAGAATGACATCAAAATATTGGTAAGTATTATTGTATTAATATGTATCATTCGAGTACTTGAACTATACTAAAATAAAAAAAAAATCTTTAAAATTTTCAAGAAAAAAACTAAATATAAACCTAAAGAGTATTTTTTCAAATAATTAACAAACCTTAGGCAAGGTTACAGATCAGCTGAAACATACTATTAAAAAAAAAACCGGAAAACGTATTTAAAATCTTACAGAGGTTATTCATAGAGAGAAAATAACAGGGCATTTCCACGCGTGACTTACACTACATCGGACGATTTAACAAATTTCGTTTGCGTAGTTCATAATTATTTTCTACTTATTCAAAAAAAATATTGTACGCCAGTTTACCCCTGAATATATACTATTTTTAGAAATCATAAAAAACCATTTTCATTTAGTATTTCACTAAAAAATAATAAAAATGCCATACTGTGACTTACACTACGTGAAAGGAAGTCGAGTTTTAGTTATCATTTAAAACTCTCATTTCTTCTTCATAGTGCAGTAAATCAACATTCTACCAGTGCTTAATTTAAGTACAAGGTTTAAAGCTAAATAATATAATTCCAAAAAAGTGTGGAAATATCGTAGGAAATAATTTATTAACAGTTTTGTGCGTGACTTACACTACATTCCATTTGTAACTTACACTACATCATGTGAATTGTATCATAGATATGGAAATTTAGGCAATAATAACATAACATATGCAAATAATTTTGAACATGGTAAGTTAAGAATTGCATACATGGTAAAATCATAGTTAGAAAAACTTACACAACGTCCCCTAAAGTTGGTTTCTGGTAATTTCTTAATTCTTTCTTCAATATAATTGTCTGAAAAACCTTCCTTCTCAGGCCACGCTAAAGACTTGCTGACCATTGCAGATTTTTCAGTTTTATTGAATAAGCATCTATACTTAACATTTGCCCCACAAAATATTTAACGATAATTTTCCTACAAAAGGAACTAAAGCTCTTCTTTCAGCATCAAATTCATTTTCAGAATTTTGCTGAGAGGTATTTCCTTTTACAACATTTCCATTTGTTTATAATCAGCCGTGTGTGTTTTTTTTTGGGGGGGGGGGGGTTAATGAAAAATTGGCAGTTTTAAATAAGTATTTGTTTAATTTTAAAAATCATAGCAATTTTTGAGTGTCAGGAATCGGAAATATTTATTTTCCTTTGATGAGCAAATATCATTTAATCTACCTATTTCGCCCTTTATACAATTGTCAGAAATGTATAATAGTGATATGTTTGGGCAGATTTCTTATGCAAAGTGAAAAAATCTTTAGCAGAATGTGGGTCAATTTTACTGGAAGGTGTGGCTGCTTTTATCCCCTCTTTACTGTATCACCAAGTCCATCAAATGGTCCTTTTTCATGACTAAAGGTAAAGATGACCAACATTGGTAGCAGAGAAATGCCATTCAAAGTTGTCTAACGGTTGGAACATTGCAATAGAGGTGGTGTATTTTAGTTGTTTATTTATTTTTATTGTCCGTAATTTATTGTCCGTATATTATTTTTGTTGTTCGTAAAGTCGTTTTTGCTTTCCTTATCTTTAAAGGCGTGAAATTTTCCACATGCTTAAAGTCTTTCCCTTTGCTCTTTTTTTTTCTTTTAACTGTTGATTTAGCCATCTTAAATTAAAATTATCAAAATATAAGAAATCTACAAATATTATAGCTAATCTATAATAGATAAATCAAACAGAAGCTGTGACTGACACTACATTGTGACTTACACTACAAAGCTAAAATGTGTTATAAATAGAGAAAATGCTTTTTATTTTAAAATTAAAAAGGTGTGGAATTACGCAGAGGTTACTATAGAAAGAAAATATCGTAAAAATTTTGAAGTAAAGCTTTATTTAAAAAAGTTATAGAAATTTTTATATCTTTTCGTGACTTACACTACAGTCAAAAATGATATTTTTATCTTTCTAATTAAGTATCTTTTAGTAATAAATGCCGATTAATAATGTGTTTTTAAGATAGTTCTGATAATCTATTTTAATAATTTTTCCAAAAAATCTGATAAAATGTGTTTCTTACCTTAAAATTCCTGGGTTCAAAATGATGAAAAAACACGAGACCATGCTTTCAAAACAAAGCAGCCATTTTGAAGCTGCTGTGTTGCCAAAGGTGAAACAATAATAGTTGTTGATACAAAAAAAATAAAATTCAAACTTTTCTTAAGCACATATAAAAGTAACAACTGTAGAGAATTTTTTTTTTCAGTTGTGGTATCATTTTACGTGGAATTAACCAACAGCATTTTTTTCGAAAGTCCATTATATATTTTTGTAAGAAGATCTATACCATCGTTATATATTATGGCTGCCTCAAATGGATATATATTGTTACCCATTACTTTACCAGGTTTTTCTTTCTCGTGAAAGATTTTAATGCATTTTTTATGCCTTTTAAGGGCTTAAGAACACTGGTCACGTTTACTGAAATTGCGGACTTATTTCTTCCAAGTTTATTCAGCATTACTTTTTTTGGATGATTGGTTTTATCCATGGATAAAAACTTGGTACCCTTTAAGCCTTTAGCCAATAAGTTAGTTCATCAAGAAAATTAATGTCGTTAATTCTTATAAATAATGTTCTTTAAGAATTTGTCACAGATTTAAAAAAAAAAAAATATTTTTTAAAAAAATAAACCAAATGGAATAGTTAAAATACGCCATTAAATCAGTTTTAAAGAATTTATTTAAACAAAAGATAAAAAAAATGTTTGTGTGAAATACGAAGCATTTGATTTAAAGTAACAAAAATACAGAGGAATTTGAAAACACTATTTTGGTATTACATTATATATATTTGTTGGTTACCATTGTTGCATTAAGTTAATCATTAGTTAATTTTCAACCAATAATTTTTGATAATAAGACATTCTGTGAGGTGCATCAATTTAACACCATTGATAAAATTTAAAAAAATTCATTAAAAAAAATTTACGTTTAGAATAGCATACCCTTTTCTAAGCAACGATCTGGAAATTGCTACAAAATCTTTCTCTATAGTAAAAGGCGAAAAAATCTCCAAGCCTCCCTTACCTCTCGAAATTATGTTTAACCGGAGCCTACGTATGTAAACGTTCGAAAATTTATTTTAACTTCTTGGGGGTTGTAAAAAGGCCTAAGCTTGTTTTTTTTTTACTTTGTGTCCTTTTTTACAATTTTGCGCTTGTCTTCAAAAAGGGCTTGCAGATTTCAGTGAGGCTTTAAAGAAACTGAATTTACGATGTTTGTGAATTTGAGGATTTCAACAAGTTTTATGTTTGTTGAGAGGATTTTTTTTACGTAAGACTATTTTTTCCTGTTCAAAAGTGGGGCTTTTTGAATTCAAGAAAATGTTCAATCAAGTTTATGATAAAATATATTTAAAATGCCGTAAAATTGTTGCGAACGTATTGAAGTAAAGTCAAAGTCGTAGTTTATTACACAGTTTCAAAGATAAACTGAAAGCTGACAGATTGGCTTTCAAAATAAAATACTTCTTTAAATTCACTCATTTCCCTAAATAAATGTGAGTAACTTTATTTCTAAAAAGAATAAGTAGTTTTATAGTGCATTTAGGTAAAGTTGATATGATTAAATTCAATTTTAAGCAAGTAATATTTAATATTTAAAGTAAGTTTCCGCATCGTTAGTTACTCGTTGGGCTTTTTATGCTGGAATTCACTGAATACATTTTGAATAATTGTAAATGCATTGGAAAAAAATGTTATTCATGATCGCTTTCATTTTAAAATTAGATTATAAAATTTCACATAAAAAACCAATGTGTAAACATGTTCATTTTTATTGTTTAGCCGATTCCCAAATATCATTCTAAACTAGATTGCTTAAAATGTCATTCTTTTCAATGACTTTTTAAAGTATGCAGTTTTGTTAAATTATTAAACTAAAAAAGCATTGCAAATAATTAGTGTTGCAAATATATAATCAGACTGGTACTATTTTAATCATTGGTGTGACAGACTTTATAATTATCGTTTCGGTCAAAAACCAAACTTTGCTTGGTTAATAATCTAAGCAAGAAGTTCTAAAACAACTAAAATAGCAGGCTTTCCTGTTACTTAAATACTCACTGAAACTTTATAAAAAAAGTTTATTTGTAGCAGTAACTTTCACACAATTTTTGCATCTTAGAAAAAAACCACCACAGCAATTAATGTAATTTGAAATACAAAATTGGACAGTTTCATTAATTTTTATCTCGCACGTGAAATTAATAATCCTTATCGTATGCTAAACTTATTTGCAGTTCGAAGATGAATTAGATAAAAGTCATTGGTTAAATAGTATTGACACGTTCGTCGATAATGTATTAGTTGACGCGGTCTTCTTATTCTAAGGAAATAAGTATTATTATAAAAAATTGTAAAAACCTATTATTTTCGCAATATTTAGTATCAAAAGACCATAAAACAGTTCCAAATAGAATTAATAAATGAAGAAATGATGTAAATTAGAACTAACCAGCTTGTCCCAAAAAATAAAACATCTATCCATTTTCTTGGTAAACAAGTAATGAACAATCATAAAATCGCATTAAGATTTTTTGACTTCATTCTTAAATGATTTATGTGATAAAAATAAAATACCTTCAAATAATATTAATCTTAAGTGAAGTTTCTCATGATATTTTTGTGTAACAACGACGATTTAAATGAATAAAAATGAAATATTAAAGATAGTTAAAAGGTTAGTTGGTTGCCAGAAAGGTAGACATATGTCCAAACATGCAGACATACGGAAAAATATAAAAGACAGGTCTCTAATATTATGTCTTTCTAAAAAAAAACCGATTTTAACATCTCCAGCTTGTCAGTACCTACTTTCCATTTTTTATTCTGCTAAAAATTAACTGTTATTGGTTTTGAAGGACGTTAACAAATATAAGCGGAATTTCGTTTTTATTCTAATTTTCACTTTCGCCAAAAGTCAATATCACGGGTTGAAAGATAAAAGCATGAGTTATTTTTGGTTTCTAGGCCTTTAAAACTCTCGATTCCTTCTTTTGTAAAACATTTTTTGTTTATCGTTTGTTTCTTCCTAAATCGCAATCAGCTGATAATCGCTATCAATTTCATCCGTATTTTCAATTTAAAGGTATTTAAGAAAGAAAATAAATAACTGAAATAACGAAAGGCATTTAGAAAGTCGGATCAAAATGGCTACAAGTACAGGGTACTGATACGTAGGAATGTTTTAATATACTACAACAATCGATAGTTTAGCTGTGATGTTTTGGAATGTTATATTCTTATCACAGCTAGCGCGGTTTAGATAAAAATCTGGCAAGATATAATAGAAGAAATAGGATGTGGCATTTCCAGTTGTGCAGTAGTAAACTAAACTGTGATAAAATAGAAGACTGGTTAAAAAGCAATTTTATTGGTCTATTTTAAAAAAATAAAGTGCAATGGAGTAATGTAAATGTCGAATTACGTTTATTTGAGCACTAAATCAATGATGATCAATTAAATTTTAATCCAATCAAAAATCTGACGATAAGTTGCTTAAAAATGTTGTTTATAATATAAATTAATGATCTATTTAAAAGCTTTTGTTAAATTACATTAAAAGAAGCATTACTTTCTTATTCAAAATAAGAAATAATTGTGAGACACAGCATACAACACACATATATTTAACTTCTAACCAAGATCTTAGTCCGAAATTCTTATTAAATAAATTTAAGTCTCAGTAGTGGTAGTTCATTTTATAAGGTAGGCTAAGTCAATTCTCCACATACAGTCCAATATTTAAAATTAGTCAATATCTCTAATGAATATTGACTATAATTAAAAATTCTAAACTATTTTTGATTTTACTTATACGATTTTCACGTATTTGTTCAAAATGGGCGTTATTCGAGACACCTTATACTACACACTCACATTGAGCATCCAACAAAAACTGAGTTTAATATTAATTATTATCTCAGTTCAAGTCTCAGGTTTTCTTATAAATCTTAGACTTAAGTAGCTTTGTAAAATTTGTCAGATACATTACTTCTCCGCTGTGCGATATTTGAAATGGGTCAATATTTGGGTCAACTAAACTGTACTATAACCAAGTTTTGAGGCTGGGATAGCTTGGTCGGTAAGGTCTTGGACTGGCATCCCTAAGGTTAATAGTTCGAGCCCGTTGCCTTTCGAAGACCCCGTGTACGCTAATGGTGACCAAGTCCTCCAAGTTCCCATACAAATCAATTCCTCTGGGTGACAAGTCAATTCTGGGGATCTTCTAGTGGCCTCTGTCTCTAAAAATAGATGGATCCACTTAGTGTGTGTGACAAGGTTTATAAGCGGGTCTTGACCAAGCACACAAACCCGAATATTAGTATACCAGCCAAATCTACCACCAAATTTTAAACTATTTTTAATTGTCTTAAACGAACTTCGCTAACTTATTGAAATAGCGAATAATTTTGAGACACCTTCTACAGCAAACTCATATTCAACATCCAATCATGAGCTGAGTTCAATATTAATTTTCATTCTAACAATTTAAGTCGCAAGTGGTCTTAGAACTCTTAGATTTAAGTAGTTTTAACCGAAAAGGTCAAATTTGTCAGATACATCACTCTTTCGCGGCGCTATATTTAAAATGGCTCAACATTTCTTATAAAACGGTACTAAGATCAAATTTTAAACTACTTTTAATTGTCTTAAACGAAACTTCCTCACTTATTAAAATGCATGATACTTTTGAGGCATCTTATACAACACACTCATATTCAACTTCCAATCAAGCTTTGGGTCCACATTCAGCTTTCATCCATTCGAGTCTCAGCGGGTCTAGGGTCGTTTAATTAACCGTCCATTCATTGACTTGACAAATGCAACCTGCAATATTAATGAAATCCCGCACTACAATTTATCATGCACCATGGATACCATGGTTTCTGTTGAAGTCGTTCTGGGAATTGGACAATTTTCCCATTTTCTTGGCAGCATTGTCAAATAGTTTAATCGAAGACTCAATAACTGAAAACCGAAGTGGAGGTGATAAATATTTCAAAGGTGATTTACATGCAAATGTGTTGGATACCAATATATATCTATTTAAACTTTTTTTAAATATTAAAGTAGAAATTTGGGAATATGATTTATGAATGCTAACTTTTTAGAATATCAATTCAATATAAAAAACAAATTAAACTATTAATTGGTTTAGTATTGAACTTAAAAATTATCATAACCCTGGTGAGACTGAAAATAGATTTCTGAATTTGCTTGATTTTAAAAATTTGTTTGACATATATTTACCACAATTTGACGAAAAGTTTTAGCAGGTATTTTTCTTAACATCATTTTTTTCAAAAAGGACGAACAATATAAGCATCCATATCTGAAAGTGCAATACGCACTGATTAGAAATCTCCTTAATTTGTTTTTGAGCACTATCCACATATAGTTTTATGAGTGGCTCTTAAAAACTATTATATTTTTATAATAGAATATAAAAATGCACACCTGAAGAAACAACACAATGGAACAACAAAAAAAATTCACTAAAACTTTTAAAAAAATATGTTTCTCGTCGGTTCGAAATCATTGAAAAATCTTATAAAATATTATTTATATTGGATATATCCTCTTCAATTAATTTGATTGATTTTTCTGCGGAGAAATATGAATTAGTTCTCCTAGCATTTTGCCACATGAATAGCCAGCAGTAAAATGTTAAGATTTATTTGCAAACAACTTCAATTTAAACTTAAAAACGTTAAAACTGCTTTTAATTTATTGAAATGATATTCATTGGTTTATCAATTTATGTATTACCATGCCAAATGTAATAGGCATTTATTAACTAGCTTTATCATTTATCTTTAGTATATCTTTAAGCTTAATTAAAGGAGTTATCATGAAATAGTTTTATTTTATTTTGTTTTGAAGAAAATGTCTAGCAACAGCAGTTATAAAGATAAATTGGAAAAATCTTAAATATCTTTGATTCTAAGTAATAAATAGTGTGGATTTGATGTAAATTTATCGATGAAAATATTGGGCATTATTTTACGAGAATTATGAATGTTTTTTTTATTGCAGTAACCGTTCTATATCTTCTGAGGGATACAGACGTAAAAGCCGGTCAGGTGACTGTCAGGTTTTCCATTAACACACTAATTTTTAAAAAGTTATACATTTCATAAATTTAATAAATTTTGAAATTTTAAGCTGGGATGAGGTATTTAATTTTTTTACTATAGAAAAAAATTAAAATGTAAAATTACAATTATTAAGTTGGTGTTTTTAATTTGAACTGTTGGGGGAGGGGGCAGTGTAAATAAATTTTTACTTTGATCTAATTGCGTATCCCTCAGAGGAAAAAAGTTATATATCGTGAGCTTTGTTACAAAAAATTATAGGATTGAACTAAAAAAGTCTAAATTTGGAATTTAAAAAGTATTTTTAAATGTTCGATTGACATTTTATAGATAGCTTATTTCTATTGAAAACCTTAACCCTTCATGATAATGATGTATTTCTCTCTTACGTAGACGTAATGTTACAACGTAATTGTTGTTAACCCAATTAAATTTCGCTTTCCGTAGGTAAATTTGCTTGGAAAATGAATGTCATATTTATTTTTTGTCTAGAACGTGCCATCTTGTCATTATCCCTGTTTGTTGACTAAGTATACATTTCTAAGAAAGTAAAGGCTTTTTTACTAATATGTTTTTGGACATGACATTGCAAGTTCAATTTAATTAAAACACTAATATCCTTACCTTTACTGAAAGCTAGACGGCAAAGTTTCTAAACTTTGTTAGAGTTAAGCTATGTTCCATTTGTTTTGTTAAAGTTTTTTATTGTCTGGCGCCATAAAAAAACCTTTATTTTATTAGAAAATTAAATTTTCTTAAAATAAGGGTATGAAATAACATTTTAACTCAAAAAGAAAACGACAAACAAATTTGGAGTAGGAGGAGCAAAATCTTTAAAACGCTGCTACATAAGTTAGTTTTATATTTAGTTAAAATTTACCCCGTAAAAATGGTTAAAAAGTAAACATAAATTTAAACCAGCTTGAAAATTTTCCAAATTGTTTTGATAACGCAAAAATCTTTTATTCTGTCATTTGCAATTTAACCATTTACAGCAAAAGCGTAATTTTTTTTTATGAAAATTGATTAAAAATGATTGGCCGTGTTTGGTAGCCTTATGGTCTGGGACTCTGTTTTCACCTCATTCAAATATTCACATTTAAAGGTTATTATTACTAAACAATGAACTATTAAAATGTTGGGCCAATCAACTTATAGTTTATCATTTTGTATGCTCCAAATATGTGTTATTAAGGATAAATTTGAATTTGTGTCTAGGTTATAATAACTGTGACCTAACTCACCACTTTTTTCCAACCATGACACAAATTTCCCATACTAAATTCTGTAATCTACGCAGCTTTTTAATAGAAAACACTAAAAACCTTAAAATAAATCTTGTGTTTCAACTAAAATGTTAATTTTTACTCTTTTTTTTAAGTTTTTGAAATCTTAAAAAAATACTAAGATACACAAAAAACCCAAGTAATTGCAACTGAAGCCTTACGCAAACAGCACTTGTCAGCGGCGTTTTTTGAAAAAAGGGTAAAATGTTCATTATCCGTTTGTTGACTGGATACACACCGGAACAAACAGAGATAACTCTTCACTTGTATGTTTCTGGAAATTATGACATGGCCATTTCAATAAAAGGTCTTCTAATAATTTTCTGGAAGGAGAGCAACACACGCAAGACAAACCCTTTCTATGGATGTTAAAGTTGAAAAGTTTCTATTTATTTTCGACTGCTATTACTTTGTTGTTCCTGCGTTCCACACTGTTAAAACTTGTGTGCTTGCTTTCACTAAAACAATGGTTCCCAGTATCTGCAGCGGTTGTATGGTGTAATGTTTCATCATATTTTCGGTATTCGGTTGAACCATTTTCCAGGTTTTGGAAATAAAAATATGATATATGGTTCAACCAAGTACAGAAATATGGTGAAGCATTTCACTACAGAGCTACTACACTCTTAAAACAAACGAGCGGTTTTAACTCAGTCTGAGTTAATTTCCGCTCCTTTCCGTGCCGAAAATGCATTTTCCCTAAAGGAGTGGATTTCACTCCTTTTGCAGAGTGGGTAAAAGAACTAAAAGAAAACAATCTACGTCCTACACTCTTAAAACGAGCGGTTTTAACTCAGTCTGAGTTAATTTTTACTCCTTTCCAGTGCCGAAAATGCATTCCCCTATGGAGTGGATTTCACTCTTTTGTTTTAAGAGTGTAGCAACTAGATCTTTTAAATCTAACAAACACAAGTCAATCTACGTATTTTTTTAGCATCTTTCATGAACTTTGTAACCATAGCCAAACCTTACTCAGCTATAATACATTTTTTCTTCTAGAGAATTCTACCATTTAGTCAGAAGCAATCGCACTTTATTTAACAGAGAAAGAAAATATTGTTTATGAGTAAATTGAGCATGAGTAAATAAATGTTTTGAGTAAAATGTTACAAAATACAAACATCTACATTTATTTTTAACAGTTCACTGTTATTGTGCGATTAGTATACTAAAATAAATAGCTTATTATGTATAATTTTCTTATTATAGATTAGCAAATATATACCCGTTCTTCGCACGGACTAAAAGAATATCAAATCGATCCAATTATATGTGTCACATAATTTGCTATAGGACAATAAGCTTTGCCTTTGTTCCCGTTCATTATAAAGAATAAAATCCCGTTACTTATATTGCTTTAAAAAATTCCAAGATAAAAATATATCACTATAAAATGCACATCCGCATATCACAAAAATCTTCCTCAATATGAACTTACTGTCATCGCAATTTTCATGATAAATTCAAAATTAACCATAATTGTATAACAATGTTATTATATAACTATATGTTATTATATAACTATTTATATTTTGCCCAGAACCCTTCACGTTTGAGAGAGGCAACACTAATACGACATAATTCATAATTTTGACTGTAAATGTTTAGCCGTTCATTTTGTGGTTTTACCTTTAACAATAACGGCAATTTAATTTTTTTAACCCCTGTTTAGAAAAATTCAAAAATAAATACATAAAAGATAAGTTATATAAAAAAAGTTAAAAAGATATTTGTTACGTTAAGATTGTATCTTAATGTAACAATATTAAACATATTTTTTCATTTCAACAAGAACAGAAAACACACGTTCTACATAACGTACGATAACTGCTTCTCCCTACCCCTTTGACTTGAAAGAGATGTTTTGGCGTTCACGGGTAAAAATAACCGAGAGCGTTTTCTATCGTCGCTGTAATAGTCCAATAAATTTTCTCTTGGTGTCCCGCGAGTTTATCCTCTGTTATGATCCGTTTGCCGTTATTTTTTTCGGGCTTTCAAGCGTTTGGCCCAAAGCCAGCTTTCAGGAGATTTGGTGGCGAGATACGGTTTTTGTCCATTCTTTGCCCCATTTTTTTATAGCTTAGAATGATGTATGGGAGGCAATTGGTGAATTTATACAATGGACTTTATATATAGTGTTAGATAATTGTTAAAATGATTTTATCTAAGGAGTAAAAAATTCTATGTGGCGTTTTAAGTCGGGTTATTTTTATGATTTATGCTATGTGTATCGATGATCGCAATAAGCTTTCAAATGTTACCAGTGTAACTTATTTCGAATTATTAAGAAACGTTTTTAGGTTATTTTCTTTTATGTACAGTAATTGATTACAGCGTTTGCTTATTATTGTCTGGTCTATATCTTTGTTATTCACAAGTACAGATAATTGTAAAAAGAGAACTCATGAATAAAAAGTTTATAACACACTATCGGACGTGTTTTATTAGGATCACTCGTTGTGAAGGAAATTTTCGGGCTGGAGAAAAAATAATTTTTACGATAATGCTTCTATGCAATAATCCAAATATCAGCTTGTAGATAGCTTGCTACTAATCCAATAAGGCCTCATTAATTTTAATTATTTTATGCTTGACATAATGTTTTCGTAGTCCGTCAGAGAATTAAATGAATCGGCACAACAGTTTTAAATACATTTGACACATCTTTTTAGTTTCTCTAATGAAATCCAATGTAAAAAGAAATTCTAATATTTGGCAAATCCTTTTAGTTTCTATAATGAAATCCAATTCAAAAGGAAATTCTAATATTTGAACTACAATTCTAATATTTGGCGATACACCATTTTTCGTACATGGTGCAATGGATTACTTTATGTACGTCTTTTGCTTCACTATTTCATATTTTGCATCTGTTTTAAGTAATTTTCAATTGCAACAAACTTATGTTATAGAACTTTAAAAATGCTATAGCAATACTCTTAGAAAAAACTTGTGTTGACTTTCTATACCAAAAAATTTGTTTTTCCCAGTTATTACGTGTTGAGTTGAAACAATACAAAAATTGTATTCCGACCAAATAACGCATGGTTAGCGCTAAAATTGTGTTAAAGGCTCAGCACATATGCATTCCCAAATGTAGTTCAGCATCTGCTTTTTAGTGTTTTGTATTAATGCTACACTAAAGATTAAATAATATATAACGGTACTTTAAAATGAATGTTATAATTTTGTTATAAATAGTTAGAAAACAATATACTTTACAGCTTTTTGTCAATACTGCATGGATATAGTAATCGTCCCCTATCGCGATCGTTAGTTGTGTTAAAACAACACAAATTTGAGTCGAATGTTATCAACAATTCTTGCATTAAAACCAAAAAAATATTGTAATGTGTTACCATTTTTATACGATACTTGTGTTCCACTTGTGATGTTTGAGCACAAAAGTCTTTCCAATATATTAATGTTTAACATATTTCACACATTTCACGCACATAAACTCTTATTGTGGATACAGATGAATCGTCGCATCATCTGCAAATGTTGCGAGAAAAAAATTGAACATTTTCTTTTCTATCGATTGATCTATCACTTACAGAGATCAAGAGATGTCATCCGTTATATCGAACGAAAGTCTATAACATAAATTATCTTGTCATAGAACCTCCCGAGAACAGCTGAAGAGGAATTTTATCATTAAATACATATCCATGAAGACGTTAGAATACTTGTAGAAAATATAAAATTCAATTTTACAGATTCAATTTTTCTGAAAATCGAAGGAAGATTTATGGTTGAGTTGAAGTATATACGCATGAACTTTGGTTGAATGTTTGTGTATTGGATGATTATGTGTACGGGTTTTTAGAGTATATTATTTTAAAAGAGGAAAAAATATTAAGTTTGTTGGTTGCGAAAAAAAAGATTTTTTTAAAAAATAAAATTATAGAGAACCCTTAATTGCTATCTTTTTAAAAATAATTTAAATCTTAAATAACGTTTCTGAAAGTTTTTTGCAATAAGGAATTTGAACTGCTTATATTTTCTGTGTAATGTTCAAATGTAATTAGTTATATTTTTTTCTCACTAAGTTGAGCTCGCACTTATTTATCGTTAGATGGAAAAATCATGGCTTTTGAAGAATTAAATAATGTTTGTTTTAATTAAATGAAAATATGAAAAACATGGTAAAATAAAATTCTCTCCCACAAAACTTTATGAAATAAATCGACCCTAAATTCTTCACGCTTGCATTCTTAGATCTTTGAAATAATTGATTGTAACTTTTTTTTAACAAATAAAGTTTTGAAAAAATTATTGTTATAATTTATTCAAAAGTTATGCTTCCGATTTTTCCTCCTTAAATTTTAGTTAAAAAATTATGATTTTTAAAATATATTTTTTTACCATTTCATTCCGGATGCATAATGAATCTATTTTACAAATATTAGATTTTTAGAATAAAAAATAAAACGTTAGAACTGAAAGGGTTAACAAAAGTACGCAAAGTGCTCCAATAATTGTTTTGAGCAGTGTACCATTACAGTGATTTGAAAGTTCTGCCAGAACCCTGTGCTGTAAATTGATTCATAGTGTAAAATGTATTGTGTGGTACAGATAAAACGTTTGCTTCATTGGCAGGAATTATATGCACCAATCTTTTATGTTTAAGAGTTATTAGAGTTAGTTATTTAAGTGACTGTGCTTCGTGAAAACATCAATTTGCTGTAACATAAACATTACAAAACTGTGGTGTAAACCCCCCCCCCCAAAAAAAAAAAAATAAAAATTAAGCTGTAATTTTACAGAATTTTTTTTATAGTGGATATAGGTAGGGGTAGGGAGGTACATATATATTCCGGCTTGTGTGCTGATCAGAGACCCCTCTATGAGCTCGTGAAGTAGACAGACCAGAAGAATTTTACTGTCACAAAGAAGGATATCACCAGGCGAAGGCGGGAATCGAACCGCACGTAGCGCAGACTGCTACGTAATGTCCAACACCGGCCATCGGGCCCGGATATAGTAGATTATCAAAATTAAAGATTTTAAAATTGCATTCTGCGATTTTATTGCTAAACGTTTACAATTAGACAACAGTTTAAAAGTTTTATATGTTTTGGCATTAGTCTTTTAAATGAAAGTATGGTATAATTTTTCCAATGGATCCTTGTATCTCTTGAGGGTAAGAATTGCCCAATATTTTTCAAAAGAATGCCTGCTCTAGAAGACGCCTAATTTCCGTTCCGGCAAAAAAAGATTAACGATCCGTTAAAAAGTACCCGATGTTAATAAAATTCTCCCAAAAAAAAGACATACATTATGTATAAGCTCTACAGCAACGAAGTAATGCTACTGTTTTCTTTAAGGAGCATTTAACTTATAATTAAGTTTCGTCAGGACATTTGAAAAATGAAGTTGAAACTGAAATTGAAACTTTTTTGTTTCAGATAATTACACACAATGTTTTTCTTTAAAACCGTTTTATGGGTATAAATTGCCAGTTTCGGAAATTTGTATGCTACGCTACGTTAAATAATAATTACACATTTATGGAATTATACTTTATGTGTAAGTGTTTTTATGTTTTTTTTTTATCATTTTTGATAATAAATATATATTTTGTTATTTTAATGACGTATGTCATTAATTATTTTTACAACATTTTGATACTAATTACGCTAATGGATGTTATCATAAAAATTTCACAAGATGTTCTATAATAATGGGCATTTTGTAAAAGGAATGTCGTTTACAGCAAAATTTTTAAACATGTTTAATCAGGCGTTTATAAGTAAAATTCAGTGCTAAAATGATGAAATAAAAATATATGTGAAAGTTTACTTATTCTAAGATGCAATAAACAGAAAAATATTATTTTTCCCTTTTACTCTCAATAATGTTTTGTACTAGTTCAATCATAATTAAACAAAAATTAATTAAAGAGCGATTAATTATTTATTATTTATTTTTTTCAATTGTCGTTTAAGAAAATTTTTCTTTCGAAAAGAATATTTTTAGACAAAAAAAAAATTCACAGAACTCAGAGGAAGAATCAATGCCTAACTTGAGGCTTTTTTAATTATAAACGAAATATTTTTTTATTTAAAAACACATTTAAAAAACACCTCGTGTTCCCACGAGGCTTACAAAGGTAAGTAATATGACACAACATTAAAAATTTAAATTGTTAATAAAATTAGAGAGAATGTTGAAAGTCTCTTTTCTTCGCTCCAGATCTGAGAACACTGGAGGCCATCGTATGGAAAGGCCCTCCAAACTTCTTCTAAATAGAGATCTTTCGTCTGCGTGCAAATTACAGTACATAAGAACCATAGATATCATAATTAAAGTATTAGATTGGCAGATCACGTGACCTCCAATGCTAACGACGGGACGCGCATGGAGGCCAAATAAGGGGGCAAAATGGCCAGTGTTGCTGCCACTTTAAGGAGAAAAATACTACGAAAAAATATCATCTAATTCTAAAATTACAAAAAACTCTCGTAAAAATACTAGCTGCATTTTGGAATCCTCTTAGTGACTTTAAATCCTTTTCTAGTATTTTTTTTTGTAATTTTAGAATTAGACGGTATTTTTTCGTAGTATTTTTCTCCTTAAAGTGGCAGCAACACTGTCCATTTTGCCCCCTTATTTGGCCTCCATGCGCGTCCCGTCGTTAGCCTTGGAGGTCACGTGATCTGCCAATCTAATACTTTAACTATGATATCTATGATAAGAACATGCTCTACGTCTTCTTCACCATCACCACGGTCCAACGCCCAATTAAGGGGGACCGGAGCCCTCCATTGAAGCCCATGTTAAAATGACCTTTTTTATGTACCTTTTTCTCAGAATCTATTTGATACTTTTTAATGAAATTTTTAATAGTTGTTAAATTGATGTTTAACTATATTTTAATGGAGGCATTTTCAAACATTTTGTTTAGTTTTTAAATTATAATTTTTTAAGTGAAACTACATATTTTTTTTTTACCTAAAAAACATCAATAATAATAAAAAGAAAAAAAAAGTAAGATATTTATACTCAAATCCCTCCAGCGGTTTTTAAAAACGAACTTCTTATAAACGTATAAAAAATTTCAGACTGATAAGTAGAGTTTGAGAAAAAGGTACATGAACATTTAAAAAATAAGTTTTGAGATATAACCGTTTAAAGTAAACAATAGTGGTTTCTTACTTATAAAACATGGCTGGATTTTACCTATAAACAACGTTTGTTTAAAAAAATATACTTCGAGTCTTCGAAACGTAATGTAAGATATCGTTGAAAAGCTACGATTTCATATTTTAAGAAACACTAAAAACATTAAAATGTCATTTTTGAAAATTTTTGGTGGTCTGGTCCCCCTTAACGAAATATTAAATTTAAATAAATAACTTTTAAAGTTTCCGTGGCCAGTAAAAGATTGAGGTAGTTTAAAATTTGTTGAGAAATTCTTACACTTTATACGATGTAAAATAGTCGGAAAGAACCTCCTTGTCCATTGCGCTTTTGATGAGGCAAGATATTCAGTGTTCCAGTCAGTAATAGTTTTCTCCTTAGAGACACACCGCCAGTGGGATGCCGGGATACTCATCATTAAATCAATTTCGCCTCTTGTCGCTAGTTTAGCCAGTTGGTCCGCTCTTTCGTTCCCAAAATTACCACTATGGCCACGAATATAAGTAAAATGAATTTCAACAACATTTTCAAGCGCGCAAAGTACACTCTTAAATCAAACGAGCGGTTTTAACTCAGTCTGAGTTAATTTCCACTCCTTTCCGTGCCGAAAATGCACTTCTCCTATAGGAGTGAATTTCGCTCTTTTTCGGAGTGGGTAAAAGAAATAAAAGAAAACAATCTGCATCCTTCACTTAAAACGAGCGGTTTTAACTCAGTCTGAGTTAATTTCCACTCCTTTCCGTGCCGAAAATGCACTTCTCCTATAGGAGTGAATTTCGCTCTTTTTCGGAGTGGGTAAAAGAAATAAAAGAAAACAATCTGCATCCTTCACGCTTAAAACGAGCGGTTTTAACTCAGTCTGAGTTAATTTCTACTCCTTTCCGGGGCCGAAAATGCACTTCTCCTATAGGAGTGAATTTCGCTCTTTTTCGGAGTGGGTAAAAGAAAATAAAAGAAAACAATCTGCATCCTTCACGCTTAAAACGAGCGGTTTTAACTCAGTCTGAGTTAATTTCCACTCCTTTCCGTGCCGAAAATGCACTTCTCCTATAGGAGTGAATTTCGCTCTTTTTCGGAGTGGGTAAAGAATATAAAAGAAAACAATCTGCATCTTCACGCTTAAAACGAGCGTTTTAAATCAGTCTGAGTTAATTTTTTACTCTTTCCGGTGCGAAAATGCAACCATCCCTAATAGATGTGAAATTTCACTCTTTTGTTTTAAGATGTATGGATATGATTCACCAGAGGGTTCCGTATAGCTGTGATTAAGCGAAATATTTAAAGGCATAGTACACAGGGCTGTGTGGTTACCAATTTACATGTGATGCAAGTCTTTAAAATGCCTTCGTTTACAAAATTTGAGTCCAGCATGGTAAATAATGCAACCATCCCAATGAAAAGAATGTGAATAATTCAACAAATTGTAATTATACACTGTTAAAAAATAGGCACTTTGTTTCACCAAAAATATGGTTCGTAGTAGCTGCAACGGCTGTGTGGTGAAACGTTAAACCATATTTTTGGTATTCGGTTGAACCATTTCTCAGGTTTTTGCTTCCAAATCCAGAAAAATGGTTCAACCAAACACCGAAAAAAAAGTGAAACATTTCACCATACAGCCGTTGCAGCTACTAGGAACCAATACCATGGTGAAACCAAGAACAAAATAATTTTTAACAGTGTATTGTGTAAGAATTTTTATATCAGTGAGGAAATTATCAGAAAAAAAGTATAAACTAAAATATACTTATTGAACCCTTTCAGTTGCAATTTTGAAATCCTGGTCAAAAATTGATTTCTTTTACTGTAAGATCTACTTCTGTCATTAGGATTTCCATAATAAATAATTGGACGTTCGGAACAATGTCTTAAAGTTTTTCCAAAGCAAATTAAAAATCAAATAAATCACTAAAACTTTGTTCATGAAACCTCTACATTTTTGAGATTTTTTATTTTTTTTACCTTACAAGATGGGGAATTTGTCAAACCCGATAATGCCGCCTTTACTCAATTGCCGCCTGAGGCTGTCGCTTCTCTGCATAATCGCACTACACGGTCCTGATAGAACATGAACATCAATTTAGTGTTTGCAGTTTTTTATTGTTAAATTCCTATAAATTTTTCTTTGCATGTCTTTGTTCGATTGAACTATTTTGTTTACTTATTGATACTAGGTTATTCTATGCCTGTTATGTTTATTTAAGGAGACACTGGAAGTCGACGTTCCTTTACCGAACGCTTCTCTCTCCGTGTTATAAAATTCAATTGCGGAAAATAATTGCTGCTACACTGAAATAGTACTACAGTTTGTAATATTTTTTACATATTGTTCTAGATCCTCTCTCGTTTCTGGAAATTTCGAAATCATTTGTTAATAATAGATGTGTAAATTTCTTTTACTATATTTACTGCTGTCATAAGGATCACAAAAATGAAAAATTTAACATCTTGAAGAATTTTTTTTAGAGATTTTTTTAAAAATTTATTAATCACACTTTTTTTATGAAGCTATTTCTTTTTGAAATTTTAGAATGTTTGTATGAATGCCTGAAATACAAAACCTAAAAATTAAACAAATTGTTGATTTTATCACAAATAAATTCATTAATATGTTTTACTGCTTGGTGTCATCACTGTTCTAAGACATAAAAAACTGGAAATAGTTATATATAAAAGCTTATATTACACTGATTCTACTTTCAGGATATCAAAAAAACATTTTGAAATTTAATATTAAAGACATATGAAATAATTTTTAAACAAAATTTTTAGTTAAAAAACTTTATTTAAAAAGTGAAAATGGCAAAAAAGTTGATGTCCAGTATACAGGACGCCAGGTCTTTAACACGCGGTCATTTTTATTCTTTTTTATATATTGCTGGCTAAAAGCTCTAGAATTTAGCTTTCAGTATATAAATTTACTACATTAAAATATTCGAACTTATTAAAAAAATAATTCGAGATACATTTAAGCTAGCTTGTTTTATCAAATAAAATCCGTTTGTAAACATATTCAATATAATACAGCTCTAGAAATGAAGCTCCAAAAATGTCTGTCCCCCAGTGGAAAGAAGCCTTTAGTTAAGGTATAAAGAAACTGACTGTTAGTCTTATTTCATTATTAAAACAGATTCGTCTAGTTTTAACGTCTAGTTTTACGTCTAGTTTTAACTTCTAAGCACATAAAAGTGTATTTTTCAGTCTTGGTCGGTTATACTAAATCTGTAACGTTTACTGCTTACTATTGTTGTTAAAAAAATGAAAATTATTCAATCATGCTTCTATTTGTATTTGTTTTTGTTTAACGAACAGAAACCACATAAGTTTTTCATAAGCTCTTTTTATTTCACACATTTACATAATGGCTTATTTATTTCTTCATTTAAACACACACACTATGATAAATAAAAAAAATAATAATTTATTCCCTAGGACATTTCTCGGTATGATCAGCTTTTTGTTCAGATTTTATCTATTAATTATCGTTTTTAAACCTGTTTCCTTTTACAATTTTTTTTTATTACGGTGTACAATTATGTTGAAATTTGAAAATGTTTCTGCAACAGTAATGTCATTAACTAGATAATTATCTTTCATTTGGAAGTGAACTAAGTAAATTTATTAATTAACTATATTTTAATTGAATTATAATGAAGAGTGTAACAATAATTTTTTAACCAAAAATATTTATAGTTTATATCTTATCATATTTCTAAAATTAAATTGATCCCCCTTGTAGTTAAAAAATATTTATTTCAGTGAGTAAGATAAGTTTTATTACATATGGTAAATCTTTTAAAGAATAGCTTTAAAATTTGCCACATGCATTTTTTGGCAGACTGAGAAAGTGTGCCACATATGCGAGTCACGTTTTTCTAGCTCGAAATGCCTGAATCAAACCACTTGCTATGATAAACTATATTTATATTTTAGAAAAATAATAATGCTAGTTTGTAGATAAAATTGTAGGGAAGGCAATGATAGCCTGTTTCCTTTAATATATATATACAAAAGTATAAAATATACAAGCAAAACGAAAAAACCAAACAAAAAAAATAATGAAAAATTAGCCCCCAGTGTCTCTCATTTTAATTAATTCACTAAGTAAATGTCTGAAATAAATCATTGTCATGACTAGTATTTAGTATTTCAACTCAAATTTTCTTCCACGATTTCTTTCATAGCAAACATAAAATTCACTGATTCTTTCCGGCAGGCTGCCGTTTGTTACATTTGGCTACTTTGGGGCGTTTGGCAAAGGGCTATGCTCTGGCGATGGCCCAACTTTCTTTCATATTGATGCTAGAGAAATACACATTTTCTATTTTTTACTGATTATTTTGTGAAAATAAGATAAAGTAATGGTTTGTTTATTTATAATAATACTACTCTACAAAACTTACAGGTTGCTTTTTTTAATCATTGGGGAAATGCGCAACTGGGAAATACATTATACGTTATTTGAGTTAATATCTCTAAATTAGAATACGTATAGAATATGTAAAGGCTTTATTTAGCTATTATATTACATTCATTTGTGCCCTATAAGAGTTTCGAGAATATAATTCAAAACATGCATAATTGTTGTTGGCATTGTGGAATAGTGTTAAATGTCTAGTTAAAATTCTGTAATTTAAATGAAAAAATAAAAATAATTCGTACTTTTCCATTTCGCGGGAGCAAATCTCGCTGAAAGGAATATTTGGCTACAATTTTCTTTCGACGAAATACAGTATACACAGTTCAATGAACGCAGTATACATGTCACCATTGAAAAAAAAACAGTGGTTGTAAATTTTTTGCGGCTTTATCTCTTATTCCAGCGAAATGTTAGAGTACCAAAGAAAATTTAAAAAAACGAAAATAAAAATATTTAGTTGTACAATATAGCTGAAAACTTTCAGCTACACAACTTTCTCTTTCGTACCACTGCTACAAACAACAGAGAATCCGGCGACAATTCTGCTGCGAAAAATGCAAAGTTTTGGAACAAAGTGTCCGCCAGCTTTGTTTATGATCACAACAAACTTCTCCTGAATTGTTTCGCCCTGCAGATTGCTTGTGACTTATATGTAACATTTCGCGTACGATCTTTGTCATAGATAAGCCTAGGCACAGGGACAGTTTTGTGAAATTTTTTGAAAAGAGATAGCACATCTAGCTATAGATTTTTGAAACTGAAATAAATAGAAATAAAAACTATATTTTTATTGTTTTTAAAGTAATACAGATTTTGGGGCATAAATTTTTAGTGTTGATTGCAAAATTAGAAAATGGTTATGGATTGTAATTGATGGACCAGATATCTTAATTACACTTTGGAAAATGTGAGTTTTGCTACTGCTTTGACCTTTTAAGTATTTGTCAAAATGCGTAGTTAAAACTTTTAACGTATTAAATAAATTTAAAATTATTTAAAAAAACTTTAATAAAAGCTTTTTGTTGAGGTATTCCATAAAATGATGTTTCGAAATATGTTTATTCGGAACCTTCTTAATATAATTTGATTATTATGAACGAACATATTTATGTCCTTTAATTATGAAAAACTATCCCCTCAATTTTGGTAGTTCTTGTTTAAATAACCAAAACTAATTTAATGTATAAAATTTTTACCAAAAATATAGTCTATTTTTTTAAATAATGCAAAAAAAATGTTTTATTATTTCAAATACTTTCCATTAAACTAAACTCTGACCATCAAAGAACCTTATTTTTCTTTACTAAATTTCACGAATACACGTTATTGTAATTCTAGAAAACTGTTAATTCTAGTTTTAAGATAAATAAATGTGCTAGGTCCATAATTTCTAATTAATATTTACACATTGCAGCACGAGTGAAAACTTTTTATTATTTTAAAAAGTCCGACACAAAAGAAAATTTGCTTAAAGAGCCCGTTGCTTATTCATACTACTATTACTTATTCATAAGTCTCATTACATAAATGGCGTATAATGAATTGAACAATGAATATATATAAAATCATTATTAAATTCAATAGAATTCCGGGTTTAATTACTTAAGTATTTTTAATTAAACGTTTTTAAAAAGTCTTTTCAGGTTTGGAAGGTTTTCGAAGATAGTAATCTGAGCATTCAAAAAATGTTCGTTTTTTTTTATCGTAATAACTCTAATATATTCAAAAAGAATTTGAACCAGACGGATCGTAAACCTAGAAAAATATCGCGTAATAATAAAAAATTCCAAAGTTTTTATCGCCTGTAACATTTACATAAAAACTAAATATGCAAGAACGAGTAAGAGTTTAACGTTTACACTTCGTGTGTTTTGGATTATGGAAATGAATCTAGAAGAAAAGAAATTAAGCAAAAAATATTCAAATCATGACAATGCAGATCAAAGGTTTATTGGTTTTGTACAAGAAGTGATAAGTAAGGTTGAATAAAAAAAACCTGTTTAAGAGAATTTTGAACTATATTTCTCTCCTTAAAAGTTTTATTCAAAGAATTGTGATTTCTAATTGGGTATTTTTAAAATTCTTTGTTTTAGAGTAGTTTGAAATTTACTTGTTTTATTTCTTTTATTTAAATGTTTTTTAAAATAAAAAATGTTTTATGATTGATTACAAAGGTGCTGGTACTTTTAATGCAGTAGAGATGTATAAAAATATGCTTTCGGAATAAAATTATAATTATACTTTTATGTTCTACTAGCAAATAAATACCCGTACTTTGCACGGACTAA